>UZAE01000542.1:0-21505 GCA_900617975.1 Rodentolepis nana | reverse complement strand
CCCCCCCCCCAAAAAAACGGATCCAAATTTTTTTCTTTTCGTTTATTCGCTTTAGATAACCTTTCGCTTATTGCCATAAAAATGCACAACCTCGTTTTTGAATTGCTGTCTACTTGGCTTATTTTAGAGAAAATGGTGCGGACGGCCAGACTGTTAATCATGCCAATTCTGTTGGAAATTTGACTGAATCTTCACCTCCTGTGCCTGTTACGGCGAACCGATTTCGAGTGAGTCTTTGTTTACCCTTACGGCCAAACAGTGCTCCCCACTGAAGGCTTAACAATAGCGTGTGGTCGTTTGCCACGTCGATAGTATAACGGGTTAAAGAATCACTTACGTGCATCTATTGGCCTCCAGTTAACTACCACTTAATCATCTATTTTTTTGTGGTGTTACCTCGAATCCTCTCATGCTTCAATCAGGCTCTTAAGCACGACTGGTGGAAATGATGAGTTTGTGTAAATACAAATAAATCAATACAGGCATCCTATCTCTACGCATCTCTTTATATTTCTCTGAGCTTCATTTCAATAAAGCCTTGTCAGACATGTCTGGTAGTACCTTCCATAACCGTAAACATTGTCCCGAGTTTCACTCTGAAAAATTCACATTGTTTTCCCCTCTCTCTCTCTCTCCCTCCCTCTCTACGATTCATTTATTTATCATTGTTTGTCATTTTATTCACTGGGTGTGCATGCACTTCGATTAAGTATTATTTTTAGGTCACGAATTACTTGTGACGCAGTTTTTTCCCACTCATCTAATCAGCTTTCTTAAAATTGATCGACATACACTTACGACATCTAACAGGCCATTGATCATTAAATGCATTCCGTAAATGATGCCTCGATTGGTGCCATTTTAAGGCTTTTACTATTCGCTACAAATTCATAAAGGCTAAAACTTTTATGGATAACCTATGATGTAATATGGGGTATGGATGGTGGTATATATTTTCACTATTCAGTTATAGGAAGGTTTTAAAAAGTTTATGCTTAATGCTGACGGTGTAACTATAGCGTTAGTTGGGGGTAAAGTGCAAGTTCATCGGGCGGTCAGGTCCACAAAGTACCCATTCCTCCCCTGATATATGTATATATCCGAAAATCCTCTTGCTGATATTGAGCCCTATTGCCAACAGGAGACATATGTATATGAAAGCTACTCGATAATAATGTGAATAATCCGCCCCCCCCCCCCCCCCCCCAAACATTAGAATGGATATCCATATCTAAATGACACGACCGTACCCTCAAGTTCTTCTATGATCAATAAGCTCTGATAATTGTGGACAGAAGCTAAATGTGAACTTTGAAACGTTTCCATAGCACAACTAACTCTACTTATTAAATAAACAGGGGACAGCATGCTGAATGTAGATTTCAAAGCCCATAGGTACTTGTTTCTTATTCTACCTCCATCCAATCTTTCCTTCACACCTCATTTGACTACTTTGTCACTTCACATGCTCAGATGTCTATTTTTATTGCAAATTACACGTAACCTTGGATAACCACGAGCAAAATGATAGCGATAGCAGTAATTGTCCTTCAATTAACCAAATGTTGGTTATGGGGACTTTGCGGACTAGGCATTTATTTAAACCTCTCCCTGCATTGCTTTTATTGTTAGCGTGGGACTTGGAAAGATCTATTCATTCAATGATAATCGTCCTATTTTCTTAGCCAGAACTATGGTAAAGGTTAGGACGAACCCAAGGCGGCTTGAAATTAGTCGATAATAAGGGCACCACCCTCGGTCGCTTCCATATACGACGGTTTGTTGTTTACTATCCACCAGACATAAACATTGTGCTGGTGTTCTGGGTTGCTGGCATGCCAATTGTGTATTTTCTACTTACTATTGTTAGTAGGAAATTCGTATTCATAAATTGTTGCTACCTAGTCACTTTGTCAAAACGCCAACTTTTGTGCGATGTTTAGTTCTGTTTAACGCCAAGACTATTTGTGCGAATTTTGCATCATATTCAATTGCTTCCTTGACCTTGAACAGGCTTCGACCTTTGAACCCTTGAACATAAATGTGAAATTTTCAATTTGCACTCTTCTATTAAAGCGTTTTCACCATTTGAAGCTAATATAGCACTATTATTTCAATTAATAAACTATAAAAATCTCTAACTTGTTCAACGGTGACGTCTGCCAAGTCAGTGATTACGGATTTAATACACTCCGCGCATGCCCAGTTAATTTAATTCCTAAGCCTTAATGCAAGCTGAGAGATTGGTAGAATGAGAATTTGCCAAGCAGAGGCTCCAGGATTCTATTCCCTTTGCTCAATATGGCCTTCAGTCGACATTTCCCTTCAACGGACAGCGTCTAAATTGTCTTGTACTAAGAAGTTCATATTCAGCTATTTCTATTGAATAGATACCTCAATAGGTTTTCAATATCCAACCTTTCAATGAATAAATGAGGAGCCCTGGGCATCAAAGGCCAAAGCAGCAACTGCTTTCCTGTTCCGGTTAAAATTGAGTTCATTTCATAAGGACAGTAGTTGATATAAGTAAGCATTTTTGTGTGCATATGTCGCCAATCAGCCTTATGCATACACACGCACCTGCTCGTCGTTCATTAGTTTACTCAACTCACGTGTGAGTTTGTCCACTCACGTTTCTGTATTCCACTTACGCACCACCAATTTGCAAATCTGATCGCTTGGTAAGTGATGGGGCATGTGTGTGTGTGTGTGTGCGTCATGAGTGCATATCACTGTTTAGACCAATAGCCGCCTTTCACAAGGTTTTGCGCGCTCTTTCTCAATTCGCTTACACACGATGTAGTAGTGGGTGATAGGCCTACGCGTGTGTTTCATCGCCGCATAGTAGCTGTAGTTTTCGTGCCACCAGGTTCTTTCTCGTGCGTGGCTAATTCAAAAATACACTGGTAAATTTTCAATCTCTCGGTTCTTGGAAGCCCATGAATAGTAACTTCAAGGTAAACTCTACCTCGTATTTCCCCTTTAATTGCTTTCATTTTTATCTTCCATGCCTACAGTTAGCATAGTTTAGTTAAATAATGTGATATGCAAGTGTTGCAATTCTCATTTTGCTTTGTTGGCTATCGTATATTGAACATTATCCTCGCAAATTAAATCAATTTGCAAATGTATAAGTTAGTGAAATTTACTGTTAGGTTATTGTCTATTTCACGATTACATATATATTGCCTCGTATTTTATCCGTTTAGCCTAGCATACCTCCAACCTTCCCCTAATTTTTATGCAATTAAGGAAGAAAATGCCTATTATTGAAAACTGTTATGCAAGACATTCATCAGTAACATGGACCGCTCTTTCAAAAGGATAATTTTGGCCGATATTTCCAGTGTAATTGTCAGACTTAGAGTTTTTTTTTCAAAATTTGCCGAGTTTTTATTTTCCTATTCATTGGGCAATTGGCTCACTTTGCCGGTTTTAGGATTGAATAAAGAGTGGACTCCATAGGTCGTTGATGGCCCCTTCTCGCCACCTCTCCAGTCGAGTTATTAAAGTGGGTTTTATTTACCTGTGTTAAGCTAATAGCAAGTAGAACTCTGAGGTAGAGATATGTTTTTCTTATATTTAAATCTGAGGTTGGCTAAACGAAAAAATCTCAATTTGAGCAGTGCTTTGAATGATTTTTCTTCTTTTTTTTTATTTCAAAGGTCTTAGTTACCTGCTTGTTCCTACTTCTGGTATGGTTTTATTTCTAGATGAAATGCGCCATTTTGATTTTTCTGATGCCTTCGTGTATGGTCGACGAATCTGATTGCTCTTGTTTTCACAATACGATATTATTTCCAATAATAACGCGCACTTTTCCTTGTTCACTTTTTTTTCGCAACTTAAGTCAGAAATGATGACTCTTGGAAATAATAGCGTCACCTGTTTTCGTTTTATTATAATATTCTCACTTTTGGTTAAATCCACCAAGTTATTATTGTCTGCATCAATGCCTGTTGCTATAGATTAGAGGCTACAGTTTTTGAAGTAAGCGCCATAGGTATGTGAACTTTCATTTATGTTTACTTTCTTTCACAATGATCATGCGATCTCTGAAGCCACGGTAACAGGTGTGTTAACAATTTGGTTTTTGATTAAAAATAGGTGAATTACTAGAATTGTAGTTTAAAGGTATTGCACTTGAAATGAGATTTGACATTGATGTTTCTTTTGGGTCTCAAGATCGACATGTTTTGTTACTTTGCCGTTTTTGGAGTGGCAGTAGTTTTATATAGCATTTTCTCACAAAGTACGTTAAAGTGTACTTTAGTCCACCAAGAAAGAAGTTGCTAACAGCACATTTACATTAGGTTTGAAGTTTTCTGTAATTGGGACGTTCGTTGACAATAAAATTCGTTACTTTTGAAGTGTGGTGATCTATTGAATATTGAAACATTTTCCTGCACTTCAATTGTGTTTTTCATGGCCTTGGTTTCACAACTTGAGCAAGTCGATATTATATATTCAGTCTACAACCATGATTGATTGATATCATTGAAGATTTCCTTCTCGTCCGCCATCTTACGTCCCTTTTTCATCTGAGTCTGACAATTTGAAAGAGAAGTATCTTTCTGCGTCTATCTCTCTGTTTATTGCTCAGCTCAAGTAGAAAACTCATTTCGATACATTCTCTTCATTTTGCGACATATCCATTGGTTTTTTCGAAATTGGTTAATCCTCTTTCTCTCAAATGGTATTGGTCTTTATTTGTAGGAGTTCACTTGCATTTGTCTTTTTTTTAATTCGAAAATGGAACTTTTAAACTTACCTTATTTCATCGAACGAGAAATTGTCTCTTTTTCCCAATGCTTTAATTCTCTTGGAATTTCATTGTTCTTTGAGACACCACTTCAACGATTGAGACAAACTTCATTGGTTATTTGCTCGTTTAGTTTGTCTTGATTATTCATCTTTTACCTGCAATCGATGTTTAGTAGCTTGAAAAATTGTTTTTTCGGATATTGCAAAAGTAGAGAAAAAGTATTTATTTATTTATATCAAATGGCAGGCGTTTTGATAGTTATCACTAGCCCTTTAGTTGACTTCAGGCTTCACAGAGAGGAGAAGGAACATCAAATTGAAAAAGTCGAGATTGAAGGCGGGGGGGGGGGACAGAAGAGTGTTTCAAAGATATAAAAGAGGCAGACACCAAGGTAGAAAAAAGGCGAGGTGAGTACTGTGGAAGTGGTGAAATATGACATACAATGGGGTGGGGGTAGTTTAAAGTCAGAAGTCAATAGCCAGTTAATAGACTTTTTTGCCGTATGAGTATACGTTGCCCAGGGTGCACCACGTGAAGGTTAGTCTATCGCACACCCCAGTAGAGAAAAAGTGAAGTTTCTTTTGATGGAGTTTAGGATTTGCCAATTTTAAATCTACCAATCGAGTTCTTCGCATGTCGAAATAGTCCTTTACTTAACGCCTTTCCCCTCTGCCCCCTCTCACAGGATGAATTGGCGGCCAAGTTGTCTGCAGGCCCAGGATTCCCCTTTGGAGGATTAGGTGGCCCACCTCGATTGGGAGTTGTCGCGCCCCCTGCCACCGTTAACCACAGTGCCGTGGCTTCTGGCGACACAACTCCCGCCTCCCTCTCACCCGGATCACCATCTACTTCTGGGTGAGTATCTTATTAATTTCTGATCTTTTTTTTGGTGTTATGAAACGGAATCAAGCATTTGTTGTGGGGTGTTGTTTTAAGGGTGTTGAGGTTGTTAAAGCGGTTCATTTATTTGATCAAATCAACAATTTCGAAATTGAAGCCTTGCATAGTTTGTTCTTCCTCCAAACTTCAGCTCTTTGCGTTCCAATAACGTATCAACTCTGGACCTCTTAAGTTATACTTCTCCACTGAGGCTTAAAGCGGAAATCACTCATTGAAGGAGAGTAGTGACACCTTGGTCTTATTTGCTTTCATATCATGTGTGTTTTTCAAGTGCATTTTCTATCTGGATTTTTCCATCCATTCTATGTGACAAGTGCGATGGAAGTTAAAGTATGTTCAAAGTTTGTTTTTATAGTACCGTCGACTTTATTTTGGCAGTACTTAAGGCAATTCGTGTGTGAGTGTGGGTGCTGAATTTACAATTGATTATGTTCTCTTTGTGTATTTAATCTCACTCGTTCTGTGTAGACAATTAAACAAGTGATCATCGATTTGAGACTCCATACTTAGCGAGTGCTCGGCACAAGCAATGGTGCATAAGTATATGTGGCATTTTTAAATAATTCCAGGGAACAATCTCAAAGTGTCCAAAAAATAGTAGTAGAAATAAACAGTAAAATGATACATTTTTCGAATTCGCCACTATGTTTATTATCTCACACAAAAATGCCACGTACTTGGGTATTCGTATTTTTGAATAAACAGTTTTGTGATAAAAGCTTTACTTACAGTATTAAAAAAAGGGTTTATATGAAATTAAATTTTCTACTCCCACCTTACCTTGGCACCCCACCCCCCTCCCTCCCTCATTTTAATCTGATTCCTCCTCGTATAACCTCAACTTGTAGTTCATTTGTATTTTCTGAGCTTTCGATGAGTCCTTTTTGAGCATGGCATCTGATGTTGCGAATTTTTTTCATTTCAAATATTTGATTGTCCAACAGGAGATAGAGCGGGGTTGAAGCTGGCGCTGATTCAGTTTCCACTACGTGTGACTTCAGTTGATCTCTTTTCTTGATTCCATTCATCCATATTTCTCATGTTTTTCCCCTGGTTTCACTGCAGTTCCAATCTTTTACAAGAAGAAACACGAGAACACGAACAGTGAACTCGTGCCTTTTTTGATAACTTTTCGCCTAAGTCCGAAATGTTGATGCGCCAATAGAACCAAGGTCCTTGAATCGCCTCTTTATTTGATGGTTTAGGCTTCTTATTAAAAGTGAATTGATTGATTCAACGGGATATGCATAACCACCCATGTCTACTCTCACGGGTATGCACCAACTGACTTGTGCGAAGTGCGGTCATATTTTGTTAACCTACAATCATCAAGTTCCCCTATTTCGGTTCGCTTACTATTGCAGAAATATCAGACTAGGAGTTCAGTGAAAACTCGTGTTAGGCAAGCTATGTTTTCCCCTTTTTCTAGCATTGCATGCCTTCTCAACTAGCCAATTGGAAGTGCTTTCTCTTGACAGGCATGAGACTCTCTCTCTTCTCTCATTCTACTTCAAAGGGAAGTGTGGTTTACAAATCTCGTATTTTAAGATATTTCTGTCAATTAAGAGTTGGACCTTACTGGCTCGATTTAATGAATAAGTCACCAAAATTGGATAATTCTTCTAGTCTCATGCCATTAACTCCCCGGCTTCTGCATTTTTCATCTCCTTTTTATGAGAATTCACTTAACGAAGTGACGGCTTATTTAAAACTAATGACAATTAGCAAGGTCGCGTGGAGGGTAAAAGGACTTCGTGGTATATAGATACCCCCCTATCAAGTCCCACCAATCCCATCTCGAGCACTAGTTGATCCCCTCCCCCGAACCTTTTCATTTGTTCTCAGTTTCTTTTATAGCAAGTTTAGCTTCACGGATTTAGATAATATTGAGTTTTCTTAATATTATGGAGCTCACGCTCAAGTACTCATTTCAGTATGTGACATGAATTTTGTTACCTAAAATGATAGCTGATTGGGTGCGCAAATACATGTGTCATTTTCACTATTTTGTACATCTGGAAACACTTCAACCTCCTACACATGATTGAAAAGCACTGGCCTTCTCCATAATCTGCGTCACCATTTGGCTGGGTCTTGTATATTCATATTGACTTTGTATGTGTGAAATCTCACCTTAATAGAGAATCCAGTTTAAAATCGTGCCAAAGGAAGACTATTCTAAAGCGCGTTTCTGAAAGATCTCGTTTTTTGTCAATTTCATTAATCTCGCTCTTAATTTCGATAATTTATTTGTCTCAATTTCGAACAGTTGTGCACCTATTTAAGTTCTTTGATTTTTTACACTTTTGAGACCAATAGTAGTTTAGATCAATTCGAATTTAACGTATTCCATAATATTGTTGGCAGTTTCTCTGTCTGCATTGATATAAGCATGCGCAAGTATATTCTAACTATGGACTTCTTACAATTTATTTTGGAGTTGTTTGGCGATGGAGGTAATCACAAACTCTGAAGCACTCTAAATTAGAGCCCATATTATCAATTAAAGTTGTCTCAGTCTTTTATAGGTAATTTCTCACGTAAGGAACTGTTATTTAATCCTCCTTTCCGGTAGACTTATTCCAAATGGTGAATTAGTCACACTTTTAGTATGACCCAAAAGTCTTTCATGGCAGTACCTTTTTCAGATCAGTGTTCTACTTAGTATAATACGACTTATTGACACTTGTGTCTAATTCAATTAATTTGGGGCTTTTTATTTGCTACACTAGGTATGGTTCACGAGAGGCAAACCTCAGCGGTTCAGCAGGCGAAAATGATGGAACTAAGGACTCCTACATGGAAGGCGCCATGCTACGAATCAATCTCAATCGTCAGCGCAAACACAGAAGTCGAACTAAGCAACCAAGCGCTGGCTCACCAGTAACAGCAGCAGTTGCATCAACCCCTCTTCATCGTATCTCTGAAGTAGATACTGCGGACTCATCGATTGGACAGAGTTATACCCAATCCAGTCCCCAACACTCACCCCTGATCTTTCCTAAACCTAAAATATTACCTAGATCCTCAAGAACGTCTTTGGAAGCAAAAGAAGAGACGACGGTGATACCATATTCACCAAAAACCCAATCTCCTAAGACACCTACATCTGATTGTGACGCTAATGAATTCTTTGGCTCTAAATTAGCCGCTAATTCTGATGAAAACGTCTTCCGTGAAGAAAAATCGAGGGAGGAAGAAGATCGAGAGGCCTTAAATGGTCGAACCAAGTGAGTTGAACGAGAGAATGGTTCAAGTGTTTATTGATTGCTACTTGAACAACAGCACGTAGCACGTAATGCAGAATGAGTATTTTCTTTCAAGCCCTCCAATAATGCCTTTCTTTTTCTTGCATGTGTGAATTTTATTTATCACACTCTGTTCTAAGTGAATTATTTCATGCATGTATATTGAGAAGAGTTTAATTAGTATCAATTAAATTATTAACATGACTAAATATGATTGGCTAAGACAGACTAGGCTATAGGGCTCTTTAACGCTTCATGTACTAGGCATCTGTACTATATTCTCTGCGTTTTAATGTGACAGATACCTACCTTTTTATTCTCACATAATTGGTCTTTTTCTGGTAGTTATTTAATCACTATGGCAATTTAAAGGATACGCCCACTAACGTTGTGACCCCTGTTAACACGCCCTTTCATTAATGCCTAGTGAATCACTAATATGTATACAGTCTTTATCGTTAAGTTGCATTCCGGTTGTTGTTCCTTTGTGTAGCTAGAGACCATGCGAAAATGTAGACAAACCACGTCGTCAAAACGGGGGGGGGGGGCAGAGGACTCTTGGTAGAATGTGGGTTTCTCGCTATCGCTAATTCAGATTGTTACCTCTCTGTTCAAGATTATCACTACAAAGTACGTCCTCTTAACGATGCTAGATAGGTACAGGAATCGCCCTGACAATATTGGTTTTAGCATCTGTCTATTTTTTCAATAATTAAACCAGTACTAGTTTTAGAATTATTAGCCCCATACGCTTTTATTCCTTGCCTACTTCTAATACTTTATCTAGTAGCTAACGGCTTTCTCTTCATTCTTTCTCAGTCGTTTGCTTTTAATTAGCTTGAAAGTTAATAAGATTGCAAAATTCGTTTAAAATACCTCTATAGATTTACCGAGAATAAGGAAGGTGTAGAACTACATCTCTTTCTAAATCTTAAGAGTATTAGACCCCGCTTTCTACTTGACTACCTTTGATATGCTTTCCCTCTATCGCTTTCTTACCCCCCTGATTTGTTTAGCACTGTGGCGAAATCTCATCGAGACAATGCAGAGGTAGTTATCAGTAGCCGGCCTTACAGTTTTTCTTCACTGTCCTCATCTCCACGAAATCAAGAAGAAGGAGAAAAAGGAGGCTCAGCAGGTAAAGAACCTCCCTCCCACTCTCCTATGCTCTCCCCTTCTGAAATGCGGTTTTCCAGAGGTGTCAGAATTCGAAGTTTGGGGGAGTCGGATGACAAGCTCCTCGCACAGCGACAATTTAATCTAGGCATATCCTCTCCTGTTGGATTCTCACCTCAATGCCCATCTAAACGGATTAATTCTGGAGTCAGGGAAGAGAATTCCCCTCTAACGGTACCTTCTAAGGTTGAAGAAGAGACCGAGGAGAGAGAGAATAGTGGAGAGAATGAATCATGGTCGCCATCTGTAGGCTCACCTCCTAGGGTGATTGCCTCTATTGCTGAAAAACCGAAAGAGGTGCCCCAAGTCGAAGGTATTTTGGGTGTTCGTTTACGAGCATCCTCAGACCGCCAAAATCCGCCTAGTGATGGGGTAATACAATCGTCTCTTATCCCTTTATCTCTTGCTGTATTGTTGCCTTATTTTCTCACCCGATGTTGTGATTCTTATGTTTTTTTGTTCTTGTTTTCACCACTCCTAACCCTTTTTGTTGGTTCTCAAAGTGCATGTGGTGCATGTTTCGTTTTTTTGTTTTATTGGCTTTCTCACTTTTTCCCTGTTTAAAATTGTATTTTTTTCTTTTAGGCGCGAATTCTGAGTTCAATTGGAGAGGATAATACAAATCGACACTCCCGTGTCTGTGACCTTGTTAAGGTCTTCCAACAACACCAATAAAGTGGCGCCACATAAGTTCCTCCGTCTTCTCCCTATTAACCTGATCGCATGTGTACCTCTCCTTTATCGCGGGCCTCACCTCTGTTCTAGAGCACAACAACAACTTCCCTCTCTTTTTTTCTTATTGTCTTAACTCCCAGAATGATGATTCTTTCAACAAACAGCAAGTAAACAAAAGCCCATCTGGATAACTTGTGTACATCTCTCTATATCGATCTACTCTTGGTGTGTGTCTGAATTTGGCGAACTGGCTACCTGCGTTGTATGCAGGTGTACATTACTTTCATTGCTCTCTCTCGCTCGTGGGAACCTTTTTTGTTTTATTTTTATTAAAACAATTGAAATTTTTATGATTAAATACAGTTATATTTCTTTAGATGTCGGTTGGGGGTGGGGATGTGACAAATGTCTCATATTCCTATAAATAGAACTTTGGAAAATGTACAAGAATTTTGAATTTGATGGGGCAAATATTGTCCAATTTAGTTCAAAACCTTCATTTTATGAGTGCACCTGCAATTGAGCATCGATTGTTCCAGTAGTCTATCAGTGTTGTAAATTCTATTTAGTGGCTATGAAGTGAAAAGTAAACAGCTCTCCTTGTTTGCTGTTGCATTCTTGAGAGAGGCTAAGGGTGGTCTCGTGGAAAGTTGGTTTTGCATCCAACTGTAATCCCCCAAATAAAGTTAAAAGCAACGTCTCTTGTTTGAAAGTACGAGGAAATATTCATTTGAAATTTTATCAAGCTTAGATCTTCATCTTCATGGCTAAAATACTCTCATTTATCTTAGCAATCGAAGATTTTGAACTCGGCCCTACTTCGCCTTTTAGTCTGCGTTGGTGATTATGCAACTAGTCTGTAAGTTATTGTTGGCTTTTTTTATTTAGATGAGATTTAGAGATAACTTAAATTTCATTAAATTCACAGAAAGTATGTGCAAGTTGAAAAGCTATCGACAGAACAAAGTTGCAGAATTGTTACATTGCCTCTGGATAGGCATCCCCAACATTTTGTCGCCCATCGCTCCCATTAATACGCTGTCACAGCGCTTCTGTCAACTTGTCAGTCATCTGGTGGCTTTGATATTCAAATATCAACACTGTGAGGACAACTTATGCACCCATATGAAGATTTTATTTAGTTAGCAACTGGTTATCAGTTTAATATCTACCTCTAGTGGATGGTATACCATAGCTTTAGAAGCAGATTTTGAACTCTCAAAAGCATAGCTGAGTCTTACTGTAAAAAATCGATTGAAAGTGCAGTTGGTGTGATCTTGAGATGATTTTGACGTCAATAATTTTCTTATCTCGCAATCGAATATTATTAATAAATTAAACTTTATTCCTCCAGAGCTGGTGAAAATTAATACCTGTTTATGTTTAACCGAGCTCCTATTTTGTTCAATTTTCTCCCTTCCATATGCCAATTGCACCTTTTTTTTGTTAAGTCTTGTTATTTAGTTCCATTTGATATTCTTACTATTATTATTTGGTATTAGAAAAGCTACTAAGAACAGAACTCATACAAACAGGAAGACTGGCAATAAATCTGTTAAAACAACGTTTTTTTAAGATCAATAAACACGAAATGAGTTCCAAATGGCTACTTCAAAAGAACTCAAAAAGTGGGCATTGAGACAGAGGACGTAAGTTACATAGGGGATTGCTGAGGGGATCTTGTTAGCTTTGACATACTCAATAGTGCTGGCAGCTTTTTTTAGCATTGTGAGCTCTGCTTACTGAAAACATGTTAGTTTGCATCAATTCGTGATAACAACCGTTTAATCAGCTCAGAGTGCATTTTCCCATTTGCTCTGCCAATATTTGTTAGTGGTTTAGAGGAAACTGAGAGAAACTAGGATCCAATGACCTGAAGATAAATCATATAGTCATTTGAACATAGTTCTACTATCACTACACTTCCTTGTTTATACCTGGGAGCAAAGTTTCACATCTGCTATGTCGCTGGTCAACAATGTAGCCACTCAGGCACCATATTCAAGGCTACATAAGCCGTTCTGTCTTCTTTCTAATTAAATTATCAGCAAGTTACAAGTTTTCTGACTTCCTAATGGACCTGAGCAAATGAAGTCACGGAATAACTTCAATCAGCATTAAGTGATATTGTATTGAGAGCAGAGTTTTACATGTACGAACTTTATTTCTTATTTAAATTAAAACCCAGCAGAGTAATATGCATCTGTCAATCGATTATAGACTGATTGGCACCATTTTCGAACTAAATCAGAACGAACCGAATTGTACTAAATTAAGCTTTTGAACAATTACGAAATAGGGCTCACTTAACTTCCTGGCAATGGGGATAATGGCGTATAGATTAAAACCTTCACAAACCAATTAAATTTATGTATTAGCTTGACATTAGTATACGAGTTACACCATTTGGATTGCATTCAATTTTAATTTTAAAAACTGTGTGGCAGTACTTCTTCATTAACGAAGTCAGCATACCTGCGATACAAATAAGCGTTATCTAAGCACACACATAAGCGATTTTCTTGACAGACTTAGAAAGCTCATCTAACATCCAATTGGTGGGGTGTGCGATAGACTTACCTCCACGTGGTGCACCCTGGGCAACGTATACTCATGCGGCAAAAAAATTCTATAAACTGACAGTTGACTTCTGACTTCAAACTACCATGACCCCATTGTATGTCTTATTCGACCGCTTTCACAGTACTCACCTCACCTTTCATCTACCTTTGTGTCTGTCTCTTTTACATTTTTAAAACACTCTTCCGTTCACCCCCCTCCCCTCTGGACTTTTTTCGATTTGATGTTCCTCTCCCTCGGTGAAGCCTGAAGTCAACTAAAGGGCTAATGATAACTATCATAAAGCCTGCCATTTGATATAAATAAATAAATATCCAATTGGGTTTGGAATATAAATTATTTTGTTATTTGTAGTAATAACCTTGAAAGTAACATTAAATCAGAAATTTTAACTGATTTATTACTTTTTAGATATCCCAATCAATCAGCCCATTACCCTATTTATAACTGATATTTTAGGTGACCTGAACAAAACTTCGCTTTTAGGGTGATGGATTTTTTATTTCCGTTTACATTATGATATGTGTCATGATGAAATCTCGACACTTCCACGTTACTAGACCAATAAGTAGCCACCTGAATCCTATATTGAAATCGACACAAGCAGTTTTATCTTGATTATTAAAAAGACCAAGTAAGGTTTGTTCTAGCTGGGTCTGAGAAACTTAAGCAATTAGTATAATTTTAATATCCCAGTGTCAGCAATAATTATACCAGTGGGTCTGTGCCAATGATGCGAAGATGAGCGGCTTCGCAAGTGCAGTAAAAGATCGCGGATTGAATGCCTACTGATGCATGCTCACTGACTGGAGGGGCCACTCGCAATTGTTAAATCTGGCTAATAAAGAGGATTGCAGATTCTCGAGTTATCACCAAAACGATCTCATGATTCTAACCCTCTACTCAAGATGAGCACTGAAGGCACTTTCTTTAATTGACTTGAGAGCTGCTTTTAGAAAATAAGTCGGTACTTACTTATACTCTTCAAAACAGATTTCATTGGAGATGAGAAAGAGGCTTTTTACAGAATAACATTATTTTAACAAATAATGCAAATAAATAAATATACTCCCCTCCCTCCCTCTTCCTTAGGTGACACAAAACTCCAGTTGTTCGCACCACCAATGATGAATCATCTCTATAATTATGGTTTATTGTAAGGGTCATTTGAGAGCGACACTAGGCCTAAAGAACTGAATCCGGCGCAATTTTTAGAGTGAAAGAATATTGAAGCACTAGAAGGATAAATTTTCACTTTTTCTCATCGATAAATGCACCTTATTTGGTAAATGGATCAATAGCCTATTGAAGACAAGCCCCTCAGACTCATAAAACCTTTTGACGATAACCTACTAGCTTTATGGTACCTTTAAATAGTTTAAACCATATCATATTCATAACCGGAAATCTTTTATTGAAGAACATTTGAAAAACAACAAATAAAACTGTTGGGATCATTGATTTCGTGATTCTTCAAGTCAAATGTTAGAAAATGTTCCAATCTCGTAAGTTAAAGTGTACTTCAATTATTTATTGGCGGACGTATTAGCTCCACAAATTATAGAGTTTGAGCGATTGAGTGAAATGGGAACAGTTTGTCCATATCATTGATTAAAAGAGTACTGCTTCAAAAGTTCAATTTCACTTGATTTTCGTATAGTGGTATAAGAGGAATGTTCCAAAGTAAAAACACAGGGATATTTTGCCTTTCTTAAATCATGCTGCGAATATGCATCACTTTTAATAAACTATGAGCTATATGTTACAAAAAACCATCACCTATCTAGTTATGTTTTGACTCACGCATAACTTTCTAAGCAAAGTATTACCCAAGATGTTTGGCATTCATTGAATGATTACTTAAATCAAAGTTAGATCTCTAGTATTTTTTCTACCTAAGTTAGAGAAAGCAAGATAGTAAAACATAAATTTGACTCAGCGGAGTTCGACTGGACGTGAAAGTTAATGTATCACAAGATATGCATTTGACTCCAAAATCTAAACCATAATTGTGACAAGTATTGGTTAGCAATTAGTCATCTACCTGGATCTGACCGTTATGAATCATTAACATACACAAAGAGACAACTGTGGCACACACATACCGTCTTAAAACTGCGGCCAGCCATAAAATGCTAATCATTAGTCGTCAATTCAAGGTTTTCAGTTCATACGTGGCCATCAATGAAACAATATTCGGTTATTTATTGATATTCTGGATACATTTTTAGTTTGAAAAAATGAATTGATTTCGACTCCCGTCAAAGGAGGTAAAGAGTTGTAAAATGTACTAATTGAATTGAAACTAATCTAATTATCACAAGAAAATATTAAATAAACTTAAAAGGTTTTTTCATTTTAAAACTGTTATTTATCAATGGTCTGAAAATAGCATTCATTATTTGGGATATATGTTATCAAATTGATTCTGAATTTCTATAAACATTAGATAAGTAATTATGGCAAACATAATCTGTTTTCGATAAAATCGGTAATATCTCCTATTGAAATATACTTTAAAATTTTTCTTTGGACTACACCGATTTAAGAAATATTTAAAACTGTTTATAATTACAAACGACTCGAAATTAGCCAATTACTCCGGTCAGTCCGCGCGCGCAATTTTAAGTCGGCAGCTAATCGTAATGAACGGCACAGTTGCCATACTTGATGCTGGTGCTCAATATTGCAAGGTAGGTCCTATTTTAAAATATATTTTCCATTTTAGGTTATCGATCGGCGTGTGCGAGAGTTACAAGTACAATCGGAAATATTGCCCCTGAATACACCACTCAAGGAAATTAAGCATCGTGGCTTTAAGTAAGTATAATTTTTACGACTGGTTATTCCCTAGGGCTATTATAATATCCGGTGGCCCAGGTTCAGTTTTAGATGATGATATCTCCGCATTTGATAGTCAAATCATTAAAGGCGATTTGCCAGTACTAGGAATTTGTTATGGCATGCAGGTACTTGATGGCCATATTTTATTTCCCAGCTTATGAATTTCTTAGCTGGTGGTAAAGTTGAACGTGCTACGGGCCGAAGAGATGGACAATTTACTGTAAATCTTGACACAAAAAACCCTCTATTTAGGTGCGTATGCTTATCTAATTACTAACTCTATTTAGTGGTTTAGAGTCAGAAGAAAAGGTACTTCTTACCCACGGTGACCATTGCGTAAAGGTGCCTGATAATTATGAGATTATTGGAAAAGAGGGTGATGGAATAATTGGTATGTTTTTCTTTCTTTTATATTTATTTTTCTTCACTTCGTTTCTAATGGAGGTATCTTCTTTTGTTAGCTATTTCCAACTCAACCCTTAATCTTTATGCGGTTCAGTTTCATCCAGAAGTGAATTTGACACTCAACGGAAGTGTTATTCTTAAAAACTTTCTGTTTGATATCTCCAAACTTGAGCCCAACTTTAAAATTGAAGACCGCCTTGAGGAGTGTATCAGAAACATGAAACAAGCTGCTGGTGATAGAAAAGTTCTGGTTAGTTTAAATAACCGACGTAATTCTTACGCTTTTGTGTTTGATTTTATCTCAAGGTTTTGTCTTGTTTGTAGTTTATGCTTAGCGGAGGTACTGATTCAACTGTATGTGCAGCTATCGGACACAAAGCCCTTAAACCCGAACAAATAACCGCTATCCACATTAACAACGGATTCATGAGGAAGAAGGAATCAGAGTCCACAGTTGAGGCACTGAACAAGCTTGGTCTTAATGGTGAGTATGCGTTTTGATTTTTAGATTTTTGGCAAGTTGTTTATGTGCCTATGTCGGTTTCATTTTTCTTACCGGATCACTAATTATGTCTGGTTATCCAATAAGGGAAACCACACAATGCTACCCTTTTGCCCCTAACAGTATGTGCGGGTGGGACAGTGGTCACTGGGTTAATGTTCATTTTTATTTACACGATTTACTGGTTGATGATAATTATCAGAGTAGGTAAACTGTGAGTTTATGGATACCTCCAGGATACTGCCTTTCCAACTAGATCAAGTGTTGTGAAAACTTTTTAATGAACCTAATTTTTGCCATAACTTCTCTTTTAGTCAGGTATGTCGATGCTAGTTTACGATTCCAAACCGGAATGACCACCTACCAGGTTGCAGTCGACACCTCTGCTCTAGCGCCTGCTAGTCTCCTTTCAAAATCTTCACAGTGCTCTAGTACTTCAGGAGAAGGGGTGGAATCTCCAAACACAATGGAAGTAGATGGAAACGAGAACTACAATTCTAACTCCGTTTCGAACTCTTCTAAGTCGCCCATACAAGGGGGTGTAGTTGCCCACAAGGAGATTCGTAATATCCCTATTGGTCCTCTAAACCTGCACGTTGTCAGTCCCGAGGAAAAGCGTCAAATCATTGGGGATACCTTCATTCGTGTGGCAGAAGAAACTTGGAAGCAGCTGAAACTGAATCCCGATGAGTTCCTTCTATGTCAAGGCACGCTGAGACCGGACCTGATTGAATCTGCAGCTTTGTCGGTTACTAATAAAGCAGATGTTATTAAGACTCACCATAACGTTTCAAATCTTGTTAAAAAACTTTCTCAACAAGTGAGTAGTTGTCTACCTCATTGAAACTCAGCATTGCTTAAAAACCTGCCATTCTAAATTTTCCTATTCAGGGTCGTGTTATTGAGCCCCTTGCTGATTTCCATAAAGATGAAGTTCGTAATCTTGGAAGACTTCTAAATCTCCCAGAGGAGATTGTTGCTCGTCATCCTTTCCCTGGACCTGGTCTCTCTATTCGTATCTTGTGTGCCAGTGAACCTTACTGTGAACGTGATTTCCCTGAGACAACGAGCTTGGTCAAAATGATTGCTGGCTATGAGTCAATGTCTAAGAAGGTAAATGTATCCTACCTTATTATTATAAGTAGTTGGTCTATCAAGAGGTTTTTTATAATTTCATTTCTTGTTTGAATTATAGATGCATGCTTTGCTGAACAAGATAAACGAAGCAATCTCCCCATCAGAACAAATTAGACTGAGAGAAATAACTGCTGATGGCGCATTGACGGCTCACGTTTTGCCCATCCGTTCTGTTGGTGTTCAGGTAGATTTGTTCAATCAACTATTTTCTTTTTTTAAATTGCCTGTTTTACTTGTGATTTTATTTGCGTTAGGGAGATTGTAGATCATATAGCTACGTTTGTGCTCTTTCCTCGGATCAGGCACCTGACTGGGATTCTCTCTTCTTCATGGCTCACATCATCCCTCGTATATGCCATAACATTAACAGGTTAGTCAAGAGAGCTTTGCATTGAGGAGCAGAGATCTGTAGTGTCTTTTCTCCTTATGTTGTTAAAAATGTCGCCTTTCATTACATTCATTTTTCCGTAGAGGACATTTTTCTTTATATCAAGTGGTATCGAGAAAAAAATTAGTTATTTTCTAACTCAGCTCTTGGTTGATTAACATGGGTCATTTTTCTGAAATCTACTTTTCTCTGGACTTATGCTAGGATTAGTCAAACATTTCTCAGACAAATGCCACAACTTTAAATGGAATAAAGATTTGCAAGTTGCTTAATGACATCCACCTGTCCGATCATTCTATGTAAGGTCAGAATCAAGACAAGTTGCTTCTCAAATTAGCTAGCAATTTCCAACTCTTCAAATTACAAATTTTAAGGTCAGGGCTAGCATAAAATTTTGAGCTAGACTAAATTTTGAATCCGTTCAGTTCATAGAAGCTTTACAACAGGTTTATGGGGACTGCGCCATGTATGGCAGTCATTTATGATTGGATTAAACGCCTTGAAGAAGCAAAAGTGCATTTTTTTGTCAACCCACGAGGAGGGAGACCCACCAGAGCAAGAAATCAATGAAACATCTCTCTTGTGGAGAACCTAGTGGAACAAGATCGACAAGTTAACATTGGAGTAATTGCTGATGAAGTACCAATTTGATCTAGAAAACAAATTTAAATCAAAAGAGTGGCAGCATCTAAAGGTAACATCTGGGCCTGTCGAGTTCCAAGCTGAGAGATCTGTTAGCAAAGTCATGCTCACCATTTTTTGGGATTCAAAAGGAGTGATACGCTAGATCGACCTTCTAGAAAGACAATGGTCACTTCGTGTTATTGTGAAGATGATTTTAAGAAGTTGAAGACAATTATCGCCAAAATTGTGCAGGAAACTGCATGGTCAAGTCTTGTGCATTTTCTATATCTGTCAGGCCCTATCGAGCAAATTTTGTTAATGAATACTTCCACATCCTCCTCATAGTCCAGACCTAGCTCCTTCGGACTTTTTTGCTTCCAAAACTGCAAGAGCATCTTAAAGGCACCCGATTTACGTCTTTAGATGAAATGAAAAAGCATATACTTTCATGGAGCCAGAGACAGCCTTCATATTTCTACCACGAGGGAATTTACGGTGTATAGACAACAATGAAACCTATGTAGAATGGTGAAGTGACCACTTGTTAAATTATGGAATTTGTATGAGAATTTTTTAATTCGCCCTCATGGCTTATATTTGCTTAAAAATAACAACCGCATGGTTCTCTACGGCGCCGACGTGTCTAATATTAAGTTTTGTTATTTAATTTAGTGTTTAAAGTTGGTTTCCCATATTGGCAAAACTCCTAGTTACCATATTTGTTTTAACACGGCGTGTTTGTGATTTGTTTGGTTCCTTTTGAGAAGTCATCTCTAAGCGAGTGGTTGGAGTATACACGGTGCGTTATATTTCTCTAATACACTGCATGCCGCCTGGTGAATAGATTTACATAAAATTAGCTTACCTATTTGACATTTCCGAATTTTAGAGTTGTTTATGCATTTGGACCTCGTATTACCACCTCGGTGTCTGAAATTACTGTCACCTACCTTCGTGAACCAGTTATTGAGACGCTGAGAGAGGTCGATTATCGTGTCAATGCAGTCCTTTTGGAGGAGGGTTGTATTAACCGTGTGGCTCAGATGCCCGTTGTCCTAATCCCAATTCATTTTGATCGGGATCCGGGCAACATGATGGCCTCCTCATCCATTCTTCGCTCGGTGGTACTGAGACCTTTCCTTACTTCAGACTTTATGACTGGTTTGCCGTGTAGACCTGGAGTTGATATACCTCTTTCGGTAAGGCCCTCCTCTTCTTTCATTTTAAATTTTCTCATAGATATAAGGGGATAAGATTAACCTTTTCTTTGTCCACCACTTTAGGTCATCGATAAGATGGTTAAGGCTGCTTCGGAAGTGCCCGGAATTTCTCGTGTCCTCTATGATTTGACGGCAAAACCTCCGGCTACAACTGAGTGGGAATAGAAGGCGTGAAATTGTGTGCGGGCGCATATGTTTGCTCTGATCATTTTGAAATAGCATCAATTGAACACATTTATTAATTATTTTCGTGAACTTTTGCTTTGCTTTTACCGGAAGGAAAGTTGGGTCTTAGCTGTTTTTTAACAAAATTCATGGGCTGAGTAATAATAGAAGATGAAAGTCTGTCATTATTGTTTGGAAAGAACATACAAATATAGTAAATCAAATGAGTATTTAATCATTTTATAGGATAAGAAAAGAATATTACAGGTCAAGTATTATGGGGTTTCATTGGTTTCTGCCAGGGTTGTTCTGTTTGCCTGCAAATCGTTATCACCTAGAGGGCAACGGCTTGTGTACTGTGCTTCTGTGCAGTAAGTCAAATGCATTTGAAAGAGACCATGAGTAGGACGAAATGGAACTAGCCCTCATTTCACTTGACCCCAATAGTGGCTTTGATCCAGAACCGGGGCTACGCGGGAGCAGACCTTTTATGGAGGCAACCGAGGGATAAGGAGATGAATTTACAATTAGCGTTTAAATAAGGATCTGGCTAGCGTTTCTAATAGGAATCTGACTAAGCAAAGTTCACTGTTGCGGTGTTTAAGTTATTTTGCAAAGGAATAATCAATGCTCTCAGGTTGTCTCCTACCGATATACGGATGTGCATTGCTTATGGTAGCTTTGAACTTACTTGTTGGAAGGCTATTGGTATTTAGATTTCTTGTTACCACTAACTTGAAGCCACCTTATATTCCTATATAAGGGATGTGCGATAGACTTACCTCCACGTGGTGCACAATGGGCAACGTTTAATCATACGGCGAAAACGCCTTTTAACTGGCAGATGACTTCTGACTTCAAACTACCATCACCCCA
>UZAE01000541.1:0-21527 GCA_900617975.1 Rodentolepis nana | reverse complement strand
AATGATTGGACATTTTAAGGGTTCAAATTATTTGATTGTTAACCGGCTTTAAATGCCCGAGAAGTGGAGTGAGTTCTACTGTAATTTGAATTATACACCAGAATTCACTTGGAATCTCCTAAATCGCCCAGTACTTAACTTCTTTGACGCTTCTTGACAGTCTTATCATCGAACTGATTAGACACTTAAAAAAACGTCTCAGTACCTCCCTAACACCTGAGCAAACATTCACAAAAGCTTATAGCTTGCCACATTAAAATTCGTTAATATCTAGAAAAAACACTATATCGTAAGCTGTGGGGTGGGCGATGGACTTTCCTCCACGTGATGCACCCTGGACAACGTACACTCATACGGAAAAAGTCTATTAATCGGCGGTTGACTTCTGAATTCAAACTACCATGACTCCACTGTATGTCATGTTCGACTACTTTCACAGTACTCACCTCACCTTTTCTCTACCTTTTCTACCTTCGTCTTTGAAACACTCTTCTGTTCCCCCCCTCACCCCTCCCCACTCTCCACTTTTTTTAACTTTGATGTTCCTCCTCCCCTCTGTGAAGCCTGAAGTCAACTAAAGGGCTAATGATAACCATCAAAACATCTGCCATTAGATATAAATAAATATCGCAAGCTGTGTCACTACTCTAAATGTGTTCACCAGTTTAAAAAATTGCAACTATTTTTTGGGCATTTCAATTTCAAAACAGTGACAGAGAATGAGAAAGTGATTCGTTTAATGCAGCCTTAGTGCGTTCAGTGATCCTAATTTTAGACCTAATTAAATCAGGAAAATGCTAATAATATTCTAACAGAGCCTATTTTTGGATCGTGTACCGATCATAATAAAAGATAATGCCAACACTTGGGTTTAAAAACCAGTTCTCGCAAAAGTTTGTCGATTTTTTTCGTGTGGGCGGCGAGAGAATCTGAATTTGACTGCCTCATTAAAAGGCTATTCAACTTACCGACAAAGTTTTGGAGCTAGGTGCCTTTGGATAAAAGGTTTTGTAATATTCTATTTACTAACACTTATAAGTGTCCTAAGAGAGTTAAAGTAATATTTAAGGAAAAAAAGCCATTTAAAAGTAGCCACAAGCATATTCATATTATTGAAGATGAGAAATTGTTAAAAATAATTCTCATCGAACCTCCTGATGAAATAAATACGACGTGAAGAAGATTGCTAGGTAACAAAACATGAAATAGTGAATAGCAATTAAGACTAGTAATGCAAAATGTGGTGAATGAATTTTTGTCTTTAAAAAATGTCGCTGTATAACTCTGATTAGCTTGCTTGGTTGAGAAGGCACAAACATAGGTTCGGTGCTTGATGGTGTTACTGCACTAATTGAATCTAGCTATTTAAGAGAATAATATAAACCTTTTTCTCAAGTTTCCTAACCAGTATTCATGGAGAGTTTGAAATAGTGATTCTTGATTGGATTTGAGAGTCACTCTGAAAGTAACCACGACTTACAAAGTACAGTACACTATAATTCTGCAGCTAATCAGTATTAAGTCCAAGATAGGGAGGTTGCATGTAAAATTTATTTTGGGGAGAAGGAAACAACCTATTTGGAGTCATACTTATCCACCCTTCTCTCAATCAATGCTCTGTAATATTATTATTATTATTATTTCAAATGGCAGGCGTTTTGAATATTTATCGTTAGCCATTTAGCTGACTTCGGGATTCGCAGAGGGGAAAAATTCAAGTGAGAAAACTACGAGAGGGGGAGCAGAAGAGTGATTCACAGATGTAGAGGAGACAGACAGACAGGAAGGTTGAGAAAAAGTGAGATGAGTACTCTGGAAGTTACAAATGTAGAAAAAAGGTGAGGTGAGTACTATGGAAGTATACAGACTCAGAGGTAGAAAAAAGGTGAGGTGAGTACTGTGGAAGTAGAGGAATATGACATACAGTGGGGTCATGGTAGTTTGAAGTCATGTCAAATGCCGGTTAATAGACTTTTTTGCCGTATGAGAATGTAGGACATATAGGGGGGTCATGGTAGTTTGAAGTGAGAAGAAAACTGCCGGTTAATAGACTTTTTTGCCGTATGCGGAGAAGTCAACTACCAGTTAATAGACTTTGCCGTTGAAGTCAGAAGTCAACTGCCGGTTAATAGAATTTTTTTGCCGATAGTTTGAAGTCAACTGCCGGTTTATAGACTTCGAATATGACATAGAGAAGTCAACTGCCAGTTAATAGATCATGGTAATTGAAGTCAGAAGTCAACTGCCGATTAATAGACTTGGGGTCATGATAGTTTGAACTCAGAAGTCAACTGCCAGTTAATAGACTTACTCATGGTAGTTTGAAGTCAACTGCCAGGTAATAGACTTTAGTTTGAAGTGAGAAGTCAACTGCCGATTGATAGACTTTTATTTGAAGTCAGAAGTCAACTGCCAGTTAATAGACCTTTTCAGTCAGAAGTCAACTGCCGGTTTATAGACTTTTTTGCCGTTTGAGTAGTCAGAAGTCAACTGCCGGTTAATAGACTTTTTTGTGAAGTGAGAAGTCAACTGCCAGTTAATAGACCTTTTTGCGTTGAAGTCATAAATCAACTGCCAGTTAATAGACTTTTTGCCGTATGAGTATACGTTGCCCAGGGTGCACCACGTGGAGGTAAATCTACCTCACACCCCATGCTCTACAATATTAGCTGAATGAATTTCAAAAGAGCTTTGCTAAAGTCGACACAAATTTGACCGCCAAAACGCCCGTATCTCACAACAAACTGATCATCTATATTCTACCCAATTTGAATATGGCGCAACCAGTACATTTGTATTTGAGTAGGTACTCTTCCACCTTCTTTATCTCTCTCGGCCAGTGGCGTTCAAAGCATTGTAAAAAAATGAGTTTACATCATTATGTTTACATCATTACCCAACTACGTTCCTTATTCATGCTAATTCAATCAAGGCGATAAGTCATTACATGACGAAATTGTGAACAAATTTGCCTGTATCAAAAACACCTGTTTGCCGCATTAGTAACTAAACTTGCGATTAATGAACCGTGGTGATTGTAAATATAAAAAGGCTACTCCAATTAAACATGACATTTTTTTACAAATAAAGCATTTCACTTAGAAGTGTAACAATAATTTAACTAAGCTTAACTGTTAAAAAAAACCTTGAAAAAGAATTATTTGTTTAATTAGCCTTAATGAAATATCTTAAGGCTGCTATAATTTTACCATTGAAAGTCTCACATAAGGCTCTTTTCTTAGGTGCAATTTCAGAAAACATAAAATTATTTCCTATTTTTCTCAATCTAGCCATCCGAAAAAATGCGATAATGTTGTAACACCATTCCTGATTTTGCTTGAATAGAACTTGAGCAAGCAACCTCAATGAATAAAATTACAAGTTCATTACGTGTATAAAAGGAGTATCTATTGAAAACCAGCGTAATTTATGCTAATTAAATAAAAATTTAAGTTAAAACAACTGAATCTTAGTTTACGGCGTCTGTATCTTCAAAAACTCACGTGTACACAGAATTCGGAATTTGATAAACGGTTGCAACCGCGTAACACGACTGTTTCTTTTTAATACAGCATAGTTCTTTTGTCTACCAGACATATTTTGATTAAACAATGTTTAAACCGCACGTACGGGTTACCATAAGCCAGAATTTGGCTTTTGGTTGTCGAATACGCTTTTACGCATCTAAGGTAATAAATCCAAAGATTAGGTTTGCTCATTTGAAATTAAAGCAAAAAATAGCTCGTTATTTGATTATTTTCCTAGCTAACTATTCGGATAGATATCTGTGAACCTCTCAAAACGAGGAAATTCAAAGTTGATCAAGTTTAATTCAATTTTTTTAAAACTTCTCCATTGAATGCCCATTATAGTCCATTCTTACGATTTGTAACGAACCTGATAAAGCCTTTGTTCATTTTCAAGATGATAAGATAATGGCCGACTGTGTTTAAAAGTACTAATTTGATAATGCTGCTTAACTCAGAAATATGATTCTTATCTATAAAGGCTTCAAACCTTTTAAATTAAACGTAAATCAGTGTAAGTTTTTCTACGCACAGAAAGTAATTTTACTATCTTTTACATACATTTCCAAGAATTTTGTTAAAATTAAGTTGAATTGCAACAATTTTTCCAAATTCGATGATAGGTCAGTTGTGCACTTCTGGGTAAGAAGGTGTAAGGTTAGGTCCCAATGTCAACTCTCGCTTCATGAGTGGCTTATGGCAAACTGTAGGGCAGCAAATTGTGAATAATGGAAAGGACTCTAAATAGAAGATAATTAGAGTATTAAATGTCGTTAGAATTGTCTAGTGAAATGTACAAAGTCTATCATACCATTGATCACAATAGTGCCGATGAAAGGTCAAATTGCGGAGTCAAAGCATTACAAGTCTGGCTTTGATTGAATAATGGAAGCCATGAAATCCTCGTATTCACATAAGAAGTAAAGATAATTGTTAAATTTTGCAGTTTCTTAAACTGACTCCCAAATTCCTTGAAGAGGATATGTTCACGATATCCAAGTGCACTTAAGCACTTCGATTTGCTTCTGTGATTAGGCAACCCTACCGGGGTATTGTTTGTTTTTGTTTCAACTGTGAGCGGCTAAATAAAAGTGGAGGCGGTTTCTTGTCACGTTGTGACCTTAATTGTCTGTAAAGACACTTTGCCTCCCTAAGGCGAAGAAGAAATGTGGATGATAACATTGGATTATCATCACATCGACCACAAGATTATTGCGTTGATAATAAGGAAGTGCAAATCTTACGATAGAGACGTTGGTAACTCAGACTTAACTTCAAAACCTATTGAGGCCAGCAAATATGCTTGGTCAACAGTTATGATTTGCAATATAGGGGTATGCGATAGACTTACCTCATGTGGTGCACCCTGAGCAACGTATACACATACGGCTAAAAAGTCTATAAACCGACAGTTGAATTCGGACTTTAAACTGCCATGGCCCGATTGCAAGTCATATTCGACCCCTATCTGAGCCTTTGTGTCTGTCTGTCTCTTTAACATCTGTGAATTATTCTTATGTTCCCCCCTCTCGACTTTTTGCCACTTTGATGTTCCTCATCCTCTCTGTGATTCCCGAAGTCAGCTAAAGATCTAGTTGTAATTATCAAAACGCCTGCCATTTGAAATAACTAAATAATTTGTAATATCCAAAATCTAAAATAGCGAATGACGCAAAATTAAGCGCCTTGAAGGTCCCTTATTTAAGAAAACACCAGAAGGTATACCCAATAGAGAATGGAATATTCCACTTTACGCTTCATTAGGCTTAGGTACGAGATAAGAGGAAAATAAACACACCAAAATAGTTCCTCGATTTCAATGAGTCAATAAAGGAGCTCATCAAATAAGATTCTAATCTGTTTACTAACTTTGAATGCCTGCTTCACTGGTATCGATTCATTTACATTTTTGTTTCTACTGACGAATACTATACTAGCGTAATAAAAATCGCTCCAATTTCATTCACTCGGTTGGGTTTGTTACTACAATGGCTTTAACTATGAAGTTAACGTTATCCACTATTACTGAATGGGAAATTTTCATAATCAAGCATACCTGATCAGACCTGATATAATACACATCGATAATCAGTTGATTAAAAGTAAGCTATCTATCTGAAGCAAACAATAACTAATTTTTTACCTCGGACATTTCCGTAATCACATAGTGGGAAATGATTGGACAGAGGTGTAGTTTGATTTAACGTTGTTCATTGGTGGTTCGCGAATGCGCCAGTAAAATGCACACGCTCAAAATGATGAAATTTCGTGGATGAATGATGAAATATTTCGTTCCGGTTTACGTTTTACCGAATATTCCTGTCCATGAAAACTCGTTTGAATAATAAATTCTTCAACTGTTCCCTAGGTCGGTATAGGATACGCTTGAATGCTCAAACAACTTCCTTTTAATCTGTTTATACAAACAATAGCTTCATTAAATTAGAATGGTTTCGATTCGCTAAAAAAATTTTCCAATACTTAGCTTTTAAGATATCTCGTCATTTTGCTTGAATACTTTTGGACAAGCTGGTAATAAACCTCTCGGAAAGCAATGAATTTGGAAATTGGAAAATTCGAATTAATACAGAGCTACACTTAGCGTTTGAAAAATTTGGATGTCCGGTCATATCCAGGACTTAAGAAGAATAACAACAATCGAATTAGGTGTTTATAAGGCTATAAATTTTGGAGATGATAATTGATGAATTGCCACAATGGGGTATTTTCTCGTAGTCATTCGAAAGTTGCCCAGAATATGAAAATTCTATACTACTTTAAATTTATAAGTACCAAGGATTTGGCATTTAAGTGTCGTTTGAAACTAATGGCGGACGGCATAACAGCAGGTGTTAAATGGCAAGTGAGTGAGGCTGGTGAATCGATATATCTAAGTGTTATAGGTGATCTATAAATTATTTGTTATTGGTAAGTTTTAGATTATAGTTCCAAAATACGGTTCAAGAGTGTATGTACCATAATTTAAAAAAATACGGCCAAACGTGGCATGAATCGCCTGATATAGACCCTGATTTTAGTACCGGGGTTTTCCGAACGCCCACTCACCCGAATAGGCGAATTATATATATATATATATATATATATATATATACATATATATGTTCTCCTTAGGTGAAATATTTTACTTGCGTATTATCGCCCATGGGCGGTTATTCTATTCCAAAAATAGTTTCATAAAATAGACTTTCCGTTTAACAGCCCTGGGAGGATTTTCGGAGAACCCCGGTACCAATGGATTCAGGACAATTCAAATATGATCCCATGTAAAGGAGGCTGCATATTCTTAATTCTCATAATTTGATTGAGAGATCCACGGCAATTCAGTTAAATGAATCTTAGGAAAAAACTTTTGCAAAGTCATGCTCAAATTCAAGGCTAACTTACTTTGAGAAAAATCAACGACTATCTCAAAATGAGTAAAACAACTCCTAAAAAATGCAAGCAATTTAAAACAGAGAACATGGAATTAGATTGATTTAAACGAAACAAGAAGATAATTCTGATAAACAGGTTATCCTAATCACAAAAGTTATAAAATCAAAGAAGTTAAATGCTTAAGGCATATATGGTCTAAACCCTGTCTTTCTAATGCAAAATTTTTATCTGTCCATATTATCAAAACAAATAACACCACCAGAGGTTTTCGAGGAATGAAAACTCCCTTACAGTATTTAGAAAAACTAAAATCACAATAAATAGCCTGCAACCGTT
This sequence comes from Rodentolepis nana, assembly GCA_900617975.1. NCBI lineage: Eukaryota > Metazoa > Platyhelminthes > Cestoda > Cyclophyllidea > Hymenolepididae > Rodentolepis > Rodentolepis nana. The sequence goes on along the minus strand of UZAE01000541.1, from coordinate 14,268 downwards.
CTTTGTTCACGAGCCAAGAGTGAAATCGTTTTACGGCCGTATATTTTATGAAAAGGTTTTCAAGTAGAATACCAACAACAAATTCAAATTACTTCCCGTAATTTGACAATTTGTAACTTCATAGCATATTTAAAATCTTTAGTTAAAACATAAAGTTAATGAAAATGTTTGGATTCAAAAAAAAAGAATGAAATTTCGGCATTTTAAGTTCTTCCATTAACGCCGCACTGTATGAGTGTTAGTGTCGCATTTATGGAATATCAAGCAAATTAAGAAATGTAGGCTTTTTAACTATTAATTTTTCTTTCTAAACTAAAAATATATTTATAATTTCCACTGTTGTGTAGTTTTGATGTCATATTTGGGTTCAGTTTTCAATTTCAACTTGAATTTTTTCGAGCAACTCGTGTTTATTTTTCCTACTGTTTACTTTAAAATTCCTTGTTTCAAGATTTATTTTAACTAACGTTGTTTTTCTTCTGAATTTACTTATGTTTCTAGTGTGTATTAGTTTGTTGACGCAAATTTCATAATGGTATGAATTAAGTGTATTTGATCTCTTTACGATTTCTTTCCTTTCCTCTTTTGTTCGATGAACGCTTGGCTTCATTATTACTAATAAAATTTTTGATATCGCTTAAAAGTAGAAGACGTTGACTTTCTTTGGTGGACCGTTTGTGCGCAAGGTTTGAATACTAACTACTATTTTCTTTATATTATAGTGGCTATGAATTCATCCTTTTCGCACGCTGGGTCAGATCGACCGACTTCGATAGTCGCTGCTGAGCCCTCAGCTCGACCCACTTCGTCGCATCGAAATGTTTCTGTCACAGCCGCCTCCGTGGAAAGACATTTCGTAGGTGGAACATCTACTTCGGCTATTCCTCATCAGCAGCAGCGTCCAGCAGCTTCGGCAGCCCTCTTCGATTTTGATGCAGCTGCTGGTAGTGGAAACGGTGGCGGTTCGGACAATGGTTGTAAAAGTGGTGGTAATAACAATGCCGTCTGTTGCAATGGTGTAGTTAATCATCCAGCCTCCGTCTCTGTGACTCCAATTACTGCTGCAACTGCTGCCCTGCCACCAAATGGTCCCGAGAGACCTCAACCTACCGGGGCTGGGCAAGATCCACCCGGTGCGAATAACTCGATGGATCTGGTCAGTCTTTTTGAATGCCCAGTGTGCATGGACTTTGCTCTACCGCCGATTTTACAGTGTCAGAGTGGACACATCGTGTGCGCCAGCTGTCGTAGCAAACTTTCCTCATGTCCAACTTGTCGTGGAAATCTTGGTACGTTCACGAGTTCATGATTTTACCATTAATCTTGGCAACTGTAGTCTCCTTTTGCGTTTACGTATTACTAGTTCTCGATTTGCATTAAACAAAGTTAATGTTTTTGAACTCCCTATTAGTGTGGTTACTCTTGTTCCATGTTGTTAAATCTAGAAGGAGTGAATCATTTTGATGGTATTCCTTCAGATACTCTATGTTTGAAAGGACCATTTACTAAAATGCTGGGTACAAGTTCGCGTTTAGATAAGTGATGAGCATGGATAAGCTGGCTTAATGCGGTTTTACTGAGGAAAATAATTTAAAACTCTAAAGTTAATGTGCATTGGATAAATGCATTAGTAGCTCATAATGTCCCATAGGGAGACTGTAGCGTGCCAAACTATTCATTGAGGGGAGATTCGGGCTTTTAACTATGTCAAATATGGAGTAGGATAAGATACATGAGTAGATGACGCAGAATCGTCTGGAGCTTGCTATGGTAAGTAGGGATGCCAATCAGTAGGGTGGGAAGAATCATTAGTGACTTTGACGAATCAATGATTGGTACTCTGTGATGATGATAACTTGTAAATGAAAACATGTTGAACGTCGTATGAGGTGCGCAGTCAGTCGCATAAATTTAATGTATACCTTTCAAGATTAAAATTCACCACATAGTCGCCTTTCTGATTAGTATTTCTGCCCAGATGTTTATATGAAGGTCATTGACATCATTTCGTTTATAAGGCTTTCTTAGTCCAGAGGGATATGCATGATTGTTAAAAATAGTACTGAGGTCATCTTTCTCGGCATGTTGGATTCTAATTAGATTATTTGTTTTCAAGGTTCCTAATGTTTCAATCATTAAGTAATCTTTTGACTTACCTTAAAAACTCACTCATCATTTGAGTGACAATCAAGCAGTTTATGATGCATGCCCTGCTCAATCCAATTTTTTGTTGGTATAGAAAATATTCGCAACTTGGCAATGGAGAAGTTGGCAGCTACCATTCTCTTCCCCTGCAAATACGCCGTAACTGGGTGCACAGAGACCTTCCATTACACTGCCAAGGCCGAGCATGAGGCTATTTGCGAACACAGGTGAGTCACTTCAGGTTTATTGAGCATCTCATTAGTTATCACCTCTTATGTTCGGCATTTGTGTTAGCTTCGGTCTTTATAAAGTAGCCAGGCAATAATTGGACTGGAGCTGGATTTGATGGTTCACGTTTATTTTCAAGCGCTCATTCTTGACTAATTTTCCAAGAGTAGGTATTAATTTGAATCTCTGCCGATTTGATTGGATAAGACTTGTTCCAGATTGCAAATTTGGAGCATTTTAAGTGAACATCTTTTCTGATGATGCCTTGAAGAAACGGCGTCCTATAATCCCTCTGAAGTTATTCAATTTCAGTCATATTTTTTTTGGTTCAAGGGGCCGATGGTGATGACTAACCATCGTAGTTAAGTATTCTAATTACGGGCTATGTACTGGTGAATATCGAACCCTTTCTCTTTGAAATGCATCGCCTTAAGTGGAGTTTTGTAGTTACTAAATTATGATATAAATAACATATTTGAGCCACCTCATTGTAAGATTATCTCTCTCCCTCCCCCTCCTTCATTTATTTGTCCCCCCTATGAATAAGTTAACTTCCCAGATCTGCAAGTTTGGAGTCATTGGTGGTTTAAGTGTTTTTTATTTGCTTTTGTGTCTTTCTTCCCATTTAATATAATTTAAATTGGATTGGAGTTTTTAGAACTACATCACTTAATGTTTGTCGTTTTTTCATATGTTTTTTTGTGTTGCGCCTTTCTGGAAGGGATTCAGGGAGGTAGATTTTAATCCTAGTTCCTAATGGCGTATTTAATTTGAAGCCATATTTTGCGTCTCCTCCTTTTTCAGACCCTACAGTTGTCCATGTCCAGGAACTTCGTGCAAATGGCTTGGCCAATTGGATCAAGTAATGCCACATTTACTTCAAAGCCACAAGAGTATCACCACTTTACAAGGTGAGCTAAATCCTCTTTCTGTTTGAATTCTAAAATCTAACCATAAACCAGGTAATATCCGTGGAGTTTATGGACAATAGTTCTAGACTCCTTAATATAAATGCCAATGGTTGGAGGGAATTTCCCTTACAGATTAATACTGATCAAATATTTAATTAGCAAGTGCTCTCTTTTTCTCTCTATGCAAAATGAGCGTTTAAAAGGAGGCTTTTCAAAAGTACTATCGCAGACTTCTTGGTCGTTGAAATCCACGTCACTCAGTCGATTGCTTTTACTGGCTTTCATGCTTTGCTATTTTGTTTTTTTGTTTTCCACTTTTGCAGGCGAGGATATTGTGTTTTTGGCAACGGACATCACACTACCCGGGGCGGTGGATTGGGTGATGATGCAGTCCTGTTTCGGACACTACTTCATGCTTGTCCTGGAGAAACAGGAACGCGTTTCCTCCTTCTTTGCCCTCGTCCTCCTCATTGGGACCAAGAAACAGGCCGATCAATTCGTCTACAAGTAAATTACTGAAGTCATTTTTAAGTAGTATGAGCTGGAAATAGACTATTTATCAGCTATTTTTAAAGACCGGATTTGTCCCATCTAAGCTGATTAGCGTATTTCAATAATGCCTTGCCTCTTTTCACACTGTTCTTGCATAGTGTGCATGTTTTCTCACTTTCTGGTTGAAGTAAATTTGTGCTTTATAAACTCACGTGATGTGTATTCCATTTGTCTCGCCCTCAGCTATATTAGTAGCATGAGCTTTCTTTCTTTTATTAAATTTAAATGTGATTTTTCGCCAGCACATGTCGGGGGGTGTGTGTGGGCTTCTTTCCCTAAGGCGATTTTAAGCGTTGCTTGGAGTTTATTGTTAGTCCAACTGGGCAAATTGTCATGACCCTGTTTAATGTGATTACGGTTCCCAAGCGCTTTTGGTTTGCTTTAATCGCCCACTCGTAAGTCCTTTCTTAACATAAGCGGATTCGTTTCCGCTTAGCTTTTTAGCTCAATGCAACTTAGTTTTCAATTCTTTTTTTGCTGTGAATAGAATGTCAAAAGTGAAAGATGTATGGCCTTTTTTGAGGTTTTTAACACTCATGAAAGCTGTATTCCAAACATTTGCTAGAGGATTAACGTTGCCATGTATTGGGCATTTTTCCTCGGTAATAAATTTGACACTTCCATCTGCTCCAAAATTCACCAGTCGAACGAAGCTTACAGATAGTCCCTCACAAAACGAATCAGCTTCCTAACTCCTAGCAGCACAGGATACAACAGCCCCATTATCCTCGATTGTCTGACATTCTATCGACTTGCCGGTTTATCAGTTAAATTTAGCCACAGCAGTTAGTCACTCCGTTCGGTAAGTCTATATTAAATAATATTGATCTCGTGACCTCTCACATTATAGACACATTAATTTGAACAGTTTTATTTTAATCCCGACAACATCAGTTGTAAGGTCTTAGACTGCACTCAAGTTGCCATGAAATTGTTTAGTCACTCTTTTACTTGCCTATGCTAAGAAGTAATTAGAAGCACAATTGGTTTAAAATAGGATTTAATGTGCTGTTTGCACCCGTTTTTTTCCCACCACTATAATTACTAATGTTGGGTCAACATTTGATCACACCTACCCAGTGTTGTCTCCCAGTGTTCTTTTAAAGAGCACAGGATTCTGCATGGTTTTTTTGTGATTCTAAAAACAGTCACTCCAGATCAGGGTACTTTGTTAGTAGCCTCTCTGATGTGGATTTTAGTTTTTTACTTGGACTCTTGTCTTATTAATGTCTTCTAACCCTTCCAAATCACCGATTTAAATTCATGCTGTTTGTGGAATTCATTGATACTCTTCGGTTTCATTCAAGCCTGTTGATATTTTGACAATCACTTTTACGCCACCTAAGGTGTTCTAAGATCCCCTCCAACTAGTCCGACAAAGCCCTTTAGTTCTACTCTATGTCGGTGTTACGTTAGCCAACGTGGTCTTCTGCCGAGTCGAAGGACACGAGATCAATTATCATCGCTACACATCCAGTGATGTGTGATCAGGAGTCCTTGTTAGTTCTGCCCAAATAACGGTGGTAGTGGATTGTGAGTTTGTCTCAGGCGTGATTATAAAACACCTTTACTTATTCCATGTGTCGTGAACACTTCTCTTAATGGACTTGCAAACTCACACTGTTAACTTCGTATTAGCCTTCTGGTCATGGTTTCTTCTACTGTGTGCCGATTTTCCTTAATTCGAATCCACACTCCTTTTCACTCTATTTTACCCTTAGGACTCTTTACTGCTAACTCCATTTGTGTTAGCGATAAATAATGGCCAAATATGGGCAAAGCCAAGTCCTCTAATTGTATAAAGGGTTCATTTTTTCTCAATTTATCTCGTTAAATCGCTGTGTCTCTACTGCACAAGGGAATTTATTTAAATGAATAAACTGAATGAATTTATCGCACTTTTTTATTGCAAATACACGTTTTATGGGTGCCGTTTAAGGGGTTTTAATTGCTCTTGTGTTTTTCTTGTACTGGCGTTTCTCAGTCCCAGCCTACCTTATGGTCTTTGTGGATCTTTCTTGAAGTCCACTCAGGTTAAGTTTTAACTCTATTTCCCAGGTTGTTTGTAAAAACCGGCAAGAACCCAATGAAATCTACATTATTGTTATTATTACGATGGTTGTGAACCTGCTGACTTTGTTTTTTTTAGGAAAAAAGGGTCTTTTGCTTTTGGTCCTATGGAGTATTATATGTATAATGAGCCGAGGTTTAGCTCGGAATTTTAATTGAGAGTGAATTGAAGCTTATGAAGCATTGCGTTGGGGAATCACACTTAGGATTCAATTTTGGTTAACACGTTGAGAGGACGATACGATGCACCGGTGGGTCCTTGTTGATGATATAATATCAAGGTTTGAAATAATAATAATAGAAACTACTTTAATTTGAATGCTTCCAAATCTCGAGTGGCACGGACGCTGTAGTGTAACCCAAGCATAATCATACCAGCGGGCAGTCGGTGGTTTCGGCCATCGCATTGAACGTGTCAAAAAGTGGGTGTATACTCATCCGCCTTCACTTTCTCCATTACACACATCCTAAGCCCATAGGTGAAAGTGTTGGCAGCACTTGAATTGTATAGGGAGAAAATATATCTCCATATTGTGGCGTCACTATTGTTGATCGGAATTTTAGCCGAGATGGGTGGTCATCCGCACCAGGAAACGGCTAGTGATTAGCGCCACCGAGGCACCTGATTGTCTAACGCTTCTTCACTATACATATCCCTTGCCCTCGAGTTTTGCATGGCGCTCCTTGACGGTCTTTTATACTTATCCATCACTCTCTTTACTTTTGAATGAATAGTTTGATAATCTCACGCACTTTATTGCATGCTACTGTATTATCTAAAGTACACACACTTGAATGCCTGCATGTCCTCACAGAAAGTTGCTTCGCAATCATCTTGCATGTGTGTTATGTTCTGACTCTCAACAGGGTCAAGAAGGTGCGTGTTTTGCAGTTGTGATGGGGGGAGGTGGTGTCGCAATTTGAGATGCTTGTTTTCTATTGCTGTCTAAGCTAACTAAGTCTGGCTTTTGAATGGTGTTAGTGGAAATATATGTGAATGCAACTCTCCTTTCCTAACCGTGAGCATTCAGTGCAATTAGTCTTCAATATCAAAATCTAGCCAAGAGGTGAATAGCAAAGATATCCACTCATGAAGGCATTAAGTGCAAAGAGGGCTTTAAATTCAACAACGACTTAACTCAAGAGAAGTTAATTTGGAATAAGGAAGTCCTTGTTTCGTTCTCCTCTTCTGTTAAGGTCTATTTCTTCCTGTTCTGCAATATGAAAATTAGCAAATTATTAAGTAGATCAGACGGAGAATAAAAACATATAATATGAATTTGTATTCGCAAAAACAATAAGGAAGTTCATGTATTTAACACGTAATCTGCTCAATTGAAAATCTCAAATAGCGAATAACCTCGAATCCAATGGCTTTTAAGTTTGAAATAGCCATAATTTTACACGTACATATTTGAATTCTTAATTTTATTGCGTTGATTCGAGTTTCATTGGGTTCCTTGAATAGGCTGGACCTAACTGCATCGAAAAGACGTCTCACCTGGGAAGCTACTCCCCGAAGTATCCACGACGGTGTCCAAGCGGCGATAGATGCCTCCGATTGCCTCGTCTTCGATTCCAAAATGGCCCAGCTCTTTGCTGACAATGGAAGTCTAGGCATTAATGTGACAATCTCACGGGCTCGTGGGGGAGGTAGTTCTGGCAACAACATTGTAGGGGGAAGTAGCTGCAGCGGCGGCGGAACGGCGGCTAGTGGACCTGGTGGCAGTGGAAACTCCACTGTTTGGGCGTGATTGACGGCCCTCCTTTGGTTTTACTTCCTACTCTTCCCTCTACCATATCCCGTTGATTGACTTTATTTCTCACACATTGTGCGTCATTTGTTAAATTCGGCTGCTTGTTTTCGTCTAATTTGCCGACGTGTGTTGAATAAAGATATTTTAGAAGAATTGGGGGGGGGGGGGTGTCTTCGTGGCTTGAAAGTTAACCTTTGATGATAGGTGTTAATTAATAGGCTGTCTCCATGCATCGTTATTTGCAGAATGTTAATGTAAAACGGTGTTGCAAAATTTGTTTGTGGTAATGGATGTCAGAAATGATAGCGGAGAGGTCCATTAGCACATTTTCATTGTATTCTTTTCTCAACAAGAAGCTGCACATGCTAGAGAATGCATTTTGGCAGCAGTTCAATGTATGACGCCTGCAAAAAACGTCCAAACAAAGCTGAACGCGCAAGATTCGCATCGATCCACCACCATGACACGAATGAATTCGTCCGAACAAAAGGAATTAAAAAAATTGGAAATTAAGAACTTCTCAAGCACACACAAAAATATAACTGTTGGCCAATAGTAAGTGTTATGTTCCATTTCCAAACTCTATCAGCTGCTGAGAGAAAAAAATAAAACAGTGGTCCTACGATGCATTCCTGGTCACTGTGGCATTAAAGGCAATGAGCTTGCTGATGCACTTGCTAAGAAGGGGACAGCGATTTTGCAATGCATGGACCGCCTGGTAAGAAGGGGACAGCGATTTTGCAATGCATGGACCGGCCGATATCTTTCCACACAATGAAAGCCTTAATCAGAAGAGAATTACAGACCTCAAGGTGCAACTAACTCAAAACTCGAACAAAGGAGAAACAGTGGACAGTGGCACTCTCCGACATAGCCGACTGGCCAAGAATCGAAGGCGTTGCTGAGTTTAGACTGCGTACCGGACACGATTGCTTGGCAAAACACCTTCATAGATTGGGAGTATACACTCAACCCACATGTCCTCTATGTAACCTACAGGAGGAAATGGAGAAGACCCACCTGATTCGATGTCCAACCCTAAAGACAAGGACGGAAAGTCAGAGATACTGGGAAGCAAGAAGACAGCTAATGAATTGCTATTAATTAACTGCTATAAATGTACCCCCCACCCTTGGGGGAAGCTGAAGTCAAAGTTTAAGGGCTAATGATAAATATCATAAAGCCTGCCATTTGAAATAAATGTTCCATTTCCACCTACAAATTATATTATTTATATTGTACTGCTTCATTTTAGACTGATTAGATGGGCAGAGGGGAGTCTGGCTTTCTCATATCTTCTATGTGTTCTGACATCGACAGGGTCTATTAGTTTTGGTAAATTTCCCGAGTTGATTGGAGCCATCTTGACCAAGAGAGGCAGAAGTGCACTTAATCATATTCGAGTGAGTAACGCATTTGTGCATTCTATGCGGAAAATCCTAATGCTGTAAATGCATTGATTGGCTGGAGGCGACTTGCTCACGATATCTGGAACTTGGTGATAGCACTCAATACGCGCACATCTCCAGCTTTGGACAAGAATGGGTAGACGAGATTGGTAGTAATTTAGTAGTCAGGAAGGGGAGTGCAGAGGAACAAAGTGCACAAAATCCGGAGTCCCCATTTTATGCAAGACGGAGTGTTCATCAGAAGAAAGAGAGTTATTGTAACGTGAAACAAAGCTCATTCTGAATGAGTGAGAAGACTCCCAGAGTGTGATGGGATTCCTCAATTACATTTAGAACTAAACTTTTACTGGTTGATAAATCGACCATGAAGACAAACAGGCCGATTTCTAAGGAAAATATGGCAACACTAAGGATTTAGTGAAAAGGCGTTTTAGTAGAGCAATTGAAGCGGCGATCTACTTGGGCCGTAGTCTCATTTATCTGTGGGTTTTCAAGGCAAGCTTTAAAAGTGAGCAACTTTTCTGAGATTTGGGTGCACGATAGACTAGATTCCACGTGATGGCGCCTGAAGAGCTCTTACTCATGCGGCAATAAAAGACTACAAACCGACAGCTGACTTCAAACTACCATGACCCAACTGTATCCTATATTGGACCAATTTTACAGTACTCAGCTTACCATTTTCTTTACCTTTGTGTCTGTCTCTCTCTGCCTGCCTGTCTGTCTCTTTTACATCTGTGAATCTCACTTCTCTTCCCCTCTCCACTTTGTGCAACTTCGATGTTCCTCCCCTCACTATCATAAGGCCTGGTATTCGATAGAAACTATTGAGACCTATTTATGAAAGCTGGAATTTAAAGCTTCTCATTTGAAAGTATGATGGCCAGTTAAAGAATCAAGGGGCAGGTTTCTGCAAGCCAACATATTCTGACCTCATTCACTATCATTATCTCAATCATACTATTTATTATAATTGGAAGAGGAAGAAGAAGTGACATATCTCGAGTCACCATAATTGCAATCGTCGATGGAAGCTCTGCCATTTTCGAAGACAACACCTTACTATAAGTCTGGGCTATGAGAATCATCAATCTCATTACCGCCATCATCATTGGAAGAAGTGACATCGGCCGAATAACCACGATAAGATTAATTTTAGAAGTCCGAGAGGCCTGCATTATACTTAGTGCCACATTTGAGAACTTCAAAAATGCCATTGAAAATTTTATTGAATCCAATTTCAGCAAAAAGGATAGACATATAAAATTATATGAGTAGAAGAAGACCAAGCATAGACAAAAGCATAGGTACATAAATAAAATGGACTGGTATACTATCCATATCAATGCTGCAACCAAAACAGGGTCCGTCGAACTCGTCTTCTTCACTGGATATTTCTTCATCGGACTCGTCATCATCATCATCAGTATCGGAATCAAGTGAATCGTTTATCCAATAAGACGAAGCATTAACCACTTTATTGTTGCGAATGTCGAGTTCTATGCAAAGATATCGGTATTCGTCGAAGACTTCTTCACTGGATGTTGCATCATCGGACACGTCGTCATCCTCACACTCATCATCAGCATCGGAATCTCGAGAATTCCCATCCCTTTTGTCTGCTTCCCTACAAATACATCCGGGTTTGTCGCAGTCCTCTTCTTCACTAGAATTTACTTCATCTGTCTCGTCCTCCCCGCATTCTCCACCACTACCACTGCCATCAGCGGCATCATCGTCATCATCACCATCGGAACGGAAACCAATTAAATTCTTCCCCCCCAAATACGTGAACTTGGTCACTTCACGGCCACAATTATCTTTTTTTCGGCAATTATGATCGAGTCGGTCGAACTTCTCTTTTTCCCTAGGTGGCACATCATCAGACACCTTCTCCTCACACTCAGGTACAGACTGGATATAATCCCAATGCAATTTCCCCGAGACATATTGAAGCCAACGTGTATCTATGCCACCGTAGGTCTTAACAACTTTTTTGGCACAAAGTTCCTTCAAAGGACGTACCCGAACTTTTCTTGACTCTGAAATCAAATGAAAATTTATTTCACCAATTCGAAAGTATTCGACAGAATTGAGCCAAATGACACGCATTCAAGCATTCTAATTTGTAGCACCTTCGCCAACTTACCAGTCGTGTTCTTATCTGCCATCACAGAGAGTTAACGCACGCTACGAACAGCAGCCACACTTTCGAAATTATGAAAACACATAATTAACGATGGGTTCACATATCAACTGCTCGATGTTGATTGGTTTGAAGATGATAATTGGTGGATAGTTGACCTGAAATCGGCCTCGATTCGATTCCAATAGTGTTGCCCAACTGAACTCAATTTATATTTTCAAAGCACATTTTAATTCAAATAGAACAAGAATGAAAGTTATCTGCTGGGTCCACATACTAATCACTCGATTTTGATTAGTTTTAAGATAATAATAATTGATACAACGTTGACCTGAAATTGACCTCGATGCAATTTCAATAGCGTGGCTCAACCGAACTTAATTTAGATTTCCAAAGCGCATTTTAATTCCAATAGAATAAGAATGAAAGTTATCTGCTACTTAGCTCTCTGTGTGCATACATTTGGACTTTCAGGTCACCTCAAACATGGCATATTTTAGAAGTCAAAAAGGCTTGTATTATTTTTAGTGTCATATTTGAGAACTTTAATAATGCCATTGAAAATTTTATTGAATGCAATTTCATCAAATAAGATAAACATAAAAACTAGAATAGACAATAAAAAGAAGAGCAACTATGGACAAAATTAGAGGTACATAAGTCAACTCAATGCCACAAATAAACGGGCGTTCGTTGAACTCGTCTTCTTCACTGGATGCTGCATCTTCGGACTCGTCACACTCATCATCATCAGTATCGGAATCAAGTGGATCATTTGTCCAATAATGCGAGGCATTAACCACTTCATTGTTGCACATGTCAAGTTCTGTGCAAAGAAATCGGCGTTCATCAAACACCTCTTCACTGGATGTTACTTCATCGGACTCGTCATCCTCATCCGCACACTCATCATTATCATCATCATCAGTATCGAAATCACTTAGACTATTTATCCAAAAATTTGAAACATCAACCACTTCATTGTTGCGCATTCTGAGTTCTAAGGAAAGAAATCGGCGTTTATCAAACAATTCTTCACATGATGTTGAATCGTCGGACTCGTAGTTATTATCATCAGTATCGGAATGAAGTGGATAACTTATCCAACAATGTGAAACATCAACCACTCCATTGTTGCGAATGTCGAGTTCTATGCAAAGATATCGGTATTCGTCGAAGACTTCTTCACTGGATGTTGCATCATCGGACACGTCGTCATCCTCACACTCATCATCAGCATCGGAATCTCGAGAATTCCCATCCCTTTTGTCTGCTTCCCTACAAATACATCCGGGTTTGTCGCAGTCCTCTTCTTCACTAGAATTTACTTCATCTGTCTCGTCCTCCCCGCATTCTCCACCACTACCACTGCCATCAGCGGCATCATCGTCATCATCACCATCGGAACGGAAACCAATTAAATTCTTCCCCCCCAAATACGTGAACTTGGTCACTTCACGGCCACAATTATCTTTTTTTCGGCAATTATGATCGAGTCGGTCGAACTTCTCTTTTTCCCTAGGTGGCACATCATCAGACACCTTCTCCTCACACTCAGGTACAGACTGGATATAATCCCAATGCAATTTCCCCGAGACATATTGAAGCCAACGTGTATCTATGCCACCGTAGGTCTTAACAACTTTTTTGGCACAAAGTTCCTTCAAAGGACGTACCCGAACTTTTCTTGACTCTGAAATCAAATGAAAATTTATTTCACCAATTCGAAAGTATTCGACAGAATTGAGCCAAATGACACGCATTCAAGCATTCTAATTTGTAGCACCTTCGCCAACTTACCAGTCGTGTTCTTATCTGCCATCACAGAGAGTTAACGCACGCTACGAACAGCAGCCACACTTTCGAAATTATGAAAACATATAATTAACGATGGGTCTATTAACCAATTACTCGATGTTGATTGGTTTAAAGATGATAATTGGTGGATAGTTGACCTGAAATTGACCTCGATGCACTATCAATTGTGTCTCTCGACTGACCTTATTTTAGATTCCAAGCACGAAATTTATCTGCTGTATAGCTCTCTGTGTGCATGCATTTAGACTTTCGGGTCGCCTCCAACATGGCATTTTGTACTGCTAAGCCCAATAACAATTTCGTCATCTGCTTAGCAACATCAGAGTTTCATGGTACTTTCAACATTCCGAAATGGATAATCTGCCCTCAGTATATAACGCATTATGATGGTGACTTTTAGCTTCGATTGGCTCAACTGTTACAAAGGAATTCGCATCATCATAACACTTGTAAATGACTTCCAAAAAGATCGTGTTAACGTTTCCAAGCCTATTGATCTGCATTTTCAGTACAATTTCCTTGTGTTCCATCAGTCAAATGGAAATTGCTTACAGCTCTTCACAAATTCTTCGCGTGTGTCTGTTTTCACGAAACTTAGCTGCACCACTTTCAAAATGATAGATACACAGTGTAGTCTTGACCTAATCCCAGTGATCTCTATGACGAAATGTCTTAGTACGAAAGGGCTGGTGAAATGAGATGAGTTACCTCAACGACATAGGAGAAAGAGATGAATAGAGAGTGTGGCATTAGTCGAAGGGATTCTCATAGGAAACACAATTTGCAAAGGAATTTACTCAACTTGACTTGAATGAACATGAATGTGTGATTAGCCGAGAAGTGCTCTGCATGAACCACCACTTCCTTCAGAATTCCCAAGTGCACATGGGATCGCTTAGTCTAATCGTGTCAGGAGTGTGTGTTGCTCGACTCAAGTCGTTGCAAATACGAAGAGGCCAATGATAGAATGAAGGAGAGGAGGAAGTAGAAGAACCCGGCATCACAAGTAAAAGAAACTTGCATTATTCAAATTGACTCTTCGTTAGAGCATTATCAAGAACAAAGTAATCTTCCATCCATGTTAAGTGGTTCCTCCTAAGAAGTAAACGGTTTGAATGCTGAGGCAACACAAATTTCAATTAAGGATAGAGATCTGTGGCAAAGTCCAAATAGCGACGGAAAGACAGGTGGGAGAGGGAGAGGGAGGGAGAGATTGAAAGAAGGAGCAAACA
>UZAE01000540.1:0-21557 GCA_900617975.1 Rodentolepis nana | reverse complement strand
TGGTAATCATTAAAATAGTTCTACTACACTTATTATTAGTACACACTTTATCTACCACCGTAGAAACATGATGAAATTCATTGTAACTAAGATAGTCTTGCACAATATTGCCCAATCTCCAAGACAGCTCTAAGTTAACCATTTTCCTACCTTGGAATTTTATTCCCCTCCCCCCCCCCAGATCCAATTTAAGCCAATGCAACGTTTGACATATACGTGCGAGTGAGTGGTCGAAATTACTTAGTACTTTGCTTGCGAGTAATTAACCCAAATTCATATTTGCGTCTTGGGGTGTGTGTTAGACTTACCTCCACGTGGTGCACCCTGGCCAACGTATACTCATACGGCAAAAAAGTCCATCAACTGGCAGTTGACTTCCGACTTCAAAACACCATCACCTCACTGTATGTCGTATTCGACTACTTCCACAGTACTCACCTCAACTTTTTCACTCTACGTTTGTGTCTGTCTCTTTTACATCTTTGAAATACTCTTCTGTTCCCCCTCTCCCTCTCGAATTTTTTCACTTTGATGTTCCTTCTTCTCGGTGAAGCCTGAAGTCAACTAAACGGCTTATGATAACTATCAAAATGCCTGCCATTTGATATAAATAGATATTTGCGTCTTTGCCTATTATAGGGTTATAGTCACCTTTGCTCATTGTTATCTATAAGTTTCTTTAAATGAGAATATTTTGTGCACGATTTCAGATGTTTGTTGCTTAAGTTATTTATTTTCATGCTCTTAGTAACCAGTCGTCCAAATATTACTCCAGGCTCTCTTCTTAAAGTTCATTCCTTGTGATCCCATTTTGCGTTTAGAAAGCATAATTTATTGTTTTTTTTCACTTAAATCCTCTTACCTTCGCATTAAAGCATGCAATATTAAACAACATTACCAAAAAAGTTATAAACGCTTGTTTAAACTGCCAATTACACATAAAACTTTCTTCCTCCAACACAAGTGCACTATTTAACTAGTTGTAAATGTGAAATACCACATTTTAATGAATATTTTTGGTTTTGAATAATTGCTTTCGATCTTAGTTTTCATTGCGCTATTATGGAGTGATAATAATGAATGTTTGTTTACGTTAGTTATTTAGTCAATTGGATTTCGCTTCCGTTTGCATAATTCAAGGCTAGTATATTACTATTTTCTTGTCTAAGTCATCATTGCATATCTGAGACCTAAGCATCTTGACCCCAAAACCGTTACTAAGCTCACAGAAGCATTTAATAGGCTTAACCCCTTCTATGCCTTCAAATTTCCCTTGGAGAAACTACGTGTGTCTCAAAATACCCTATTTTAACTATTGTGACTAAACCACACAAGTGGGCATTGCCTATCCCCCCCCCCCCCATGAGTTATGCCCTGTATAATTCCATTGTTTCTGCTTTGACTTCTACCCTAGCACGTCGAAGATAAATTACTTTCTCGCCTATTAAATCCTCTACGTAAATGCATCTTTCTCAAAGATAACAGGATGCACGAGCTTTTACAGAGACAGATGACTAAGAGTTTAATAGAACCACGTGACCTTGAGTTGTGAGTGAAGAGATGCCTACACTGAGCGAGTACAATCTTTTCTGTGAGGGCAAGGCGAAATGATATATGATAGGTCGATTGACTCACTTCGTTTCCTTTGTTCAGTTGTGAACAATTCACGTGGCAAAGGTAAGTCAGTAGGCAAGCAACACGTTAAAGATCGAACGGTTCTGAGTCTTTGTGCAGGTACTGCAAGTTTAAAGATAATCTTTCCTATCAAAAATCTAATTGAATTGTGCTACTACTAAAGAGCGTCTTCCTTTGAAATTTAAAAAAATATAAATTTTCACCTAAGTTTGGAAATTATTTGTTCGTGTGAAAAATCTGCGAAAGATCGGTCTAAAAACAGAGACTCAGATCAGTGCATATCAAACACCATTCCGAAAGAATTTAGAAAATGCTGATGAATGCTCACTTGAGAACCTAATTAAAATAAAATCCAACACTGTTAATTTGCTTTTCGCCTTCTATGAAATTTTCGCGATCACATAAAAAAGTTTCCTCACTCTTGCGAGGGTTAGACCACCATTTTAGATAGCCAGGGTGAGAAGCACCTCGTAGCTCTGATCGTTTCCTCTGATTTAGGTTTGAATATGTTTGATTAAAGAGCGTCAAAATCTGCCTGAAAGATTACTCATATCACAATTGGTACAACCGAACACGATGTATGACCCTTGTCTAAGAATATTAATCTTTATCTCATCCTTTAATCGCACAAAACAAGAGATTTCCCATGTATAAGCACAAATTTAAAGTGATCAATGAACAAGCGAAAAGTCCAAATTCCTAAGTTCATTGGCCACCCTCCCACTCCGACAAAATTAAGAAAGTTACAAATTGGTATAATATATAAAAGCCTAATTAACTAGCGAATAAGTACCTCGATGATTTGTAGAACCCCAACCCGATAACCTCTCAGCCACCCTATCGTCGACTGCCTCAAAATAGCCAACCCCCCGAGCCAATCCGCCAATGCATTTCGGCTCACGATGATAAGATCGACGGACCCCAAGTGAAATGTACCGGTGACAAATTTGGCCTCTTTAGAGTACCAACAACCAATGAGGAATACGCGAGTTGTGAGAGGCGTTTCGATTGGTTGCAATCAGAGAAAGACATTCAAGAAAGATTGTTTAATCAGTTAGAGTTGGGTCGCGACGTTGGTAGTGCCCGCTGCCTAAAACCCGGCCAGGACGAGGTAATTATTTTCCCATTCTTCACGAACTTTGGTGTTAAAATTCTTTTGTGTACCTCTATATTTAGACACGTATTACGAACGCACTGAACCAGATAGAACGGGAAATGTCAGCCCTACGCTTGGTGATGAAAAAGTATACCAACGATAAAAGAAAATTTCGAAGGTTAAAAAATTGACCAATCATGTTCTCACTCTCGTATATAAATATCTTCTTCGGAAATACGAAAAAAATGAATGGACAGAAAATCAGTACGCATCTATTTAGATCCATTTTTAAAAAATGAATAGGATAGGAAATGAATAAAACTCAAGAAGGAAATCGGAGATGAGTGTGTGAGGATTTAGAATAAGTAGTTCGGAGTTTAAATGTTAGTGTCTAACATGTGGGTTAGAGATTGACTGAATTCTAACTATATGCAAGTAAATCCCGCATAGTTCCACGTTGACGATCGGCATAACTCCTTGCCTCAGCAGACATCAGGCGTCTAGGTGGTGGTGCTAACGGCTTAGCTGATTCTCCTCCCAAAGCGATCTTTACTTGGTCGCTTGGGGGATTGATACGTCTTGGAGGGATCTCTCTAAGATCAGTATGTGTTAAAAGAGTGCGCACAGCGGTCCCTCTTGCTTTTTCCTGATTCGACATGGCTTCCTCGGAATTCACCGTCTTTATCTATAAATATTGGAACAAGGTCATCAAAATCTATTGTAGGAATTTGTTGTAAAACCTTCCACAGGCAAATATTTCATAACCAACCTGAATTTTTGGTGGATAATTATATGTTGTTGAATTGGCTCCATTGCCAATTAAAGTAGCCATTTGACCATTTCGGTTTTTGTGATAAGTTGATTTGGCTTCTTCCGAGACGTGCAACATGTGCCTACGGGGTGTGGGTGGGGCATCCTTATCCATCTGTGCAATACAACGCGCCATTTGTGTCTTGGAGAGTTCCTTAGGCTGCGCCTGAATAGAACCCGCATTCTCTAAATATAATAAGAATAGAATAATCTAGTTTTGAGGAAATTAAAACCCCACTTCTTAATTATACCCGATGTTAAGAAAATAGATGTTTAAAAGCTCAAATTCTATCATTTTTTCGAAAAAATTGCCCACCTTGTCTTACTTAAAGGTATGCCTAGTTTTCAATCGATACTGTTAACCCCTGTCGTGTTTTTACAAACAAGCCCTCATTTCATGCGAAAATT
This sequence comes from Rodentolepis nana, assembly GCA_900617975.1. NCBI lineage: Eukaryota > Metazoa > Platyhelminthes > Cestoda > Cyclophyllidea > Hymenolepididae > Rodentolepis > Rodentolepis nana. The sequence continues at coordinate 17,608 of UZAE01000540.1, read as the reverse complement.
TTGACATCATTTTGTGATTGAAGTTTGTAATTGTACTTATTTTTTTCTATCGGTTTATGGCACGTGTGCCTAAACAAACTATAATTCATACACACATTAGGTGAATTAAACGTCTTTACGCTTACCCGGTTCCATGGTAAAAATTGAATCAGTGTGTCTGTTGGTTGCAGTATTGGCTTTACTATCCCAATTGGAAGATGCTGGACTCCTGACTTTCTCAGATCTGCTTTCGTGTTGGGTTTTTTCTGGCAAAGTTAAATTCTTCATGCATTCGGCCACAGAACTACTCTCCTTATTATGGCGACAGTAATTTTGCGATTCTTTTGTTGGGCATCGATAGAGTGGTAGTACGGAATCCTCTGGCAGCACTGGTGTCAGTAAATCCTTGTGTCCCTAGAAAGGGAAATTTCATTTAACCATTTGATATCCTCTTGGCATGATTCGTTCTAATTTAAGAAATTTGCCACATTGATGTGCATTAAATTGGGACGAAAGTGGAATAACCTATGAATGGAAGTGACATCGACTATTATCATACTGTGGGATCACATTTACCCTAATTTCCTAATATGCGGTAACTGAGTAGCCCATCATCTGCTATACCAATACTTTTAATTTTAACCTGATAACACTTAGAAGCTCCGAATTCACCTTTCGAATGGATCAGAAAAACTTGTTTTTTCAATTTTTGAGCTTGTTTCCTAAATTGGTCTGAAAATAGGCTGATTAATCAATGTTTCTTCTGTTTAACCCTATAACGCACTTAGGACCATACAGTCCTCTTTCAAAACAAGCTCCATTGATACTAGGCTCGTGACAGAAGGCGCTATTGCCATTTGAAACATTTGCAATAATTTTTCGAGAATATCTAAATGAAAATGGAAACTCACTCCGGGGGAAACAACTAGCCTTTTCGTTTTGCACAAACTCCATTGTAAAACACAGGCAGTAATTAGATGATGGGAAGTTTTGAAGGAACAAAATATATTTTTAATTTACATTTAAAGTTAGTACTTAGGTATGAAGCTGTGAAGACATCAACGTTGAGATTAGAAAGAGATACACACACTGAGACCAAGTTATTGTGTTTAAGACTAGGCTTAATGGATCAAAACTGTCCATCTTAATAATGGGACACTAAAAAATCGAATTAGCAGATGGAAAACCCAATTCGATTTCATTGAATAGAAAGATTGCAAAACTCTGAGACTTTATAAGAAAGCAAATAGAAAAAACGATTAGTTGAAATGGGTTATTTTTTCAGACTCATTTTGATTTCGTCAAGTTATTATACTTGCCGATTAAAACAGTTCCATTTCGGTTCATAATTATGAGCACCTGGACAGTCGAAATCTTCCCAAAAAGGTACTCCAAAAATCAATTTGCTGGCTAATTAACTGCATTTTTGATTTTCATATTGATAAGCAGAAGGCAAGCAAGTTAAAAAACTCCCTCTTCTACCCCTCCTCCCGCCCCCTCCACCAAATTGCACACAAACTTGTCTTCAATAAATTGATTTATCTGTCAACTAATTTTGAGCAGACATTTACTACAAGCGAATGGGTGGTATCAATTTAAAAGTTCTCCAAGAGTTCAAATGTTCAAAAAAATCTCAAGACATCTAAACACTCGAAGTGTAATTACTGGAAATTCAAAATTCCATTAGTTCAACACGGAAATACTTGCTCAATTGAAACAAATTTAACTAAATCATGCAAAAATAGCCATTCTAGATATTCTAAATGAGATTTACGTGGGTGAGGCCTATGCCTATTTGTACTTGCCATGTCTAGTTTACGTCTACACAGAAAGTTGATAAATTATATGATCTTAAAGCGGAGTGTTACTTCTCACCGCACGACCACAAACCCCCCCATAGAAGTTGAAACTTGTATTTATTTAAAGTAACTTAAAATTTACTAAAAATATGCTTTCTGAGACGTGTATTATTATGAATTCTATAAGAAGTGAACTTTATGATATGGAAACACGGAAATTTGGTGGGTTGGATCGAGAACAATCCAAGGTGTGAGTAAAATTAACTTCAGCCAATTTTCAAATTGCTGACTTTGTAGGAAAAAACTTTCATTATGACGCACTATGGTTGATTAAAATGTCAAATAAGAAATGATGACTTCACTGTTCTCCATTCTAAGGATTGCTTATAGCACCAATATCATGAGTTCACGTTTCTACTCGTTATTAAAAAACATTGCATACGACTTTACTGCACGCAGACAATAATAAGTTCTATTTATAATTTAATGTATCATTAAATAGCTCACAGAAAGTGGGGCAATAATTAGTTTTACTTTAATTTGAAATAAATTTCGACAAAAGCGCAAACTCACATGATTTCTTAATGCATACTCCACCCCATCGCCTCTAACTCGACGACAACTGCGTCGAGTATTCGCTATTGATTGGTTAGTAGAGTCATGTGAAAACCAATCAAAATTTGAACTTCTTGCTTGCGCAGTTGCAGGGCGTGAAAATCTCAGCCTTGTATCCACTGGTTTTTCATCGTGAGTGAACCAATCGCATTTATGGGTTTGTACCTCCATTATCTCCTACACAATAGGATGATAGAACACATTCGTAAAGATATAGAATGGGCAAAATTCGAAAATCGGTGGGGGGGGGGGGGGGGGGGTTGAACAGTCATACGAAGAAGAATGTTGGCAAGCACGTAATTTTCATGCGCCGATCTCACACACACATACTTCATCAAAGTACCTCAAGAACTCAAGAACCGTGTTGAAATTTTCGGAAAATTTTAAAAAATTACTAGCCTTCGCCTCGATACTTGCACCGAATCTATGAGGCTGTTTTACTAAACCAGCTGCAAGATTGCCTTCGAAATCTGACCAGTTATCAGTAGATCGGGCCATTTTTTGAGCTATTGCCTTAGCCTCTGCAGATCGAAGTCGTCGACAGATTGGAACGTTTGCTTCATTTGAATCATTAGAAAAGCCAGCCAAACGAGCCATACTCCCAGCAGGTTGTCGGATTTTGGCCAAAATTTCAGAAGCTTCGGGCCTAATTCGTGAGTGCGATTTCGGAACTTCAGCCGAGGAAGTCTCATGACTGAACCACTGTTCGGAATCACTCTTACCACGAGCCGCATTCACTCGGGCTGCGTATTTACTCCCATCCTCGTTCTCTGTCATTCCTTGAAGAAATTAACTTGCGCTAATACTACTATGCTCCTACGCGCAGCTACTAGAGAGGAGCGGTAGAGAGGACGAGAAAAGGCAACTTCATTGGTTTATTCTTCTATGGTTACCAAGGTGATTGGGCGATGCAAACTAGGCAAGGGGGGGGGAGAATTTCTGAATTGCAGATTTTGGCCAAATTTTCGTTGGCTAATTGAATCAGGGAAGTAACCATTCAGATCCTAGCGGTAATTTGTAATAAGTTTCACGTGCTTAATAGACTAAAAAAAACTAGCGACATGACTACCTTATTTTGAACCAAAATCTTTCCTTGATACATTCAAGCAATAAAAAATTAACATGAATTAGCAAACGAAATGCCATATATAAATTATTTCAGGATAATGCAGGGAACTATTCCATTAGTTGTTGGAAGTCTCCTAATGGAGAAATCTCGTACGACACCTCTCAGTGCAACCCTGATATAACCACGTTCGAACTGCTATGAAAGTTTTGAAGGAACGTTTAGCTTACATCTGTCTATCTATTTTTTTCGTTTTTTAATAACGCAATTTTTTTGAAAATAGGTCTTTCCGATATTTCCCAATTGTAATTTCCGATACTAATTTTTCAGAGTGAAATATTGATGAAAAGAGCTTAGATGGGATCAACCCAGACTATTATTAAAGTTCAATGACTTAGAAGTGTTTTTAATGAACAATTTATGGAAAGGTAATTTCTAACATCTAGAGTAAAAAGTTCCCAGAAAACAAATCGACCAAATGCTATGGGATTGTAAATTCTAGTTCCTGGTAGGCCCAAGCATTATATGAGCAGGAAAAGTAAATTCGCTTCATTAGATCCAAATAATTAAACACAACGGGTCGACATTTTAGAAGCAATTATGAATGAACTTATCTATTCAATTATAACGCAATGATCGAGAAGATTTGAAACAAGTCACTATTCAGGAGAATCTGGTCATATGACTTAAAAATGTGCTTAAAAATCAATTTCTAATCATGTTCAACAGGGAAGCTGCGAAAAAATTGCACAAAGAACTCAAGAAAGTGCACGTACCATTTGACAATGAAAATAAAAGCTTGAATAATAAGTTGGCATAAATTATTCTAAAATTCATCACATGACTAACCTTACACTTAACAATGCAATATGCATTTACAAATAATTTTTAATCACAAAACTAAGTGATCAAATGGAGTTCAGATAAGTACGCATTGATACAAAACGCAACATCAGATACTAAAACATCCCAACCAGCACGTTAAGGCATAAAATATAAGTATAAAATAAAACTAAGCGTAAAAACTGCACAAATATTAATGGTTTATTGTAATTTCAACAAATATATGCCTGCATAATATCTAGTAAATGAATTTTATTTTTTTGGTCTTGAGACAAGAGGGGCACCCTTTTCTTTTCCTCTGAGTTTGATATTGAGGGCTCGCTCCAACTTTCCGAGGATCGTTTGATTAGGAATTGCTTTCCCTTGTTCATATTCTGCGATAATCTTAATTATCAAAGTAAAATAAAATGACAAATTATACGGAAGGTTTTTCGTTTATCTTCGTTGCAAGTTCTTTTTGGGTAAGACCAGCATTCTGCCTACCCTGAGCTATTAGTCGGCTTACATCGGAAGACACATGAGCATGGTGAAAATCTTCTGTATCCTCCTCAAGTTTGTTAAGATTTTTAATATCGTGCTGTTTATTGGAGCCAGCAGCAAATTTCTTCTCAGTATGAATTTCTTGGCCGCTTCTCGCAGCAATGTTTAATGGCTATTCAAAATTAGTTTTAAAAGTAGATCTTACGGCATTCTTCTTTAAATTAACAGGTCTAACCCGAGGCTCCATAACTCAACAAAAAACGCAAAAGATACAAAGCGTAAGACCGCCGGTGGCTTGAGGGCAATAGCGAAATTGAACAAATACTGTTAGGGTGAAAATGCTGGGAATTTAAAAAAAATAATGATAAATTTCATGATCATAATTTAATTGCTTTAAAAGATTATTAAAATTGCATGAGTTTGAGTATTTTTTTGGTCAAATTCGGCTACAGAATCATTTCAGCACCAAATAAGCAAATTGAATGATAAATTATTACCAAATAGTAACTATTAATTATTTATAACAATGATTTGCAAGATGATAAGCGATAAAAGTTGATATTTTGCTATTTAAATTAAGTATCAAATGGCCCTATAAGTTTGAATTTGGTTAAAAATTAAATCCAGAATCTTTAAAATAAGTTTAAGTTGTCAATCATCTAAAGAGAATTTTAAAAGTATTGTTTGCCATGCAAGGTTTCATTAAGTCATTGCATTCGGTGAAATCTAAGTTTTGCTTCCAAATGTAAAACTATCGACTTTCTAAATATTTCATAAAGTTAAATCTAAAACGGAATTACAGTTAATAGTTTCAACTGATGACATTATTTAAAGTATATGGCCAATAATACCAATATCATTATGATTCACACTTGTTATTTTTCATAAAAATCGAACATATTACATTATGTATTTAAATAAAAATTATTCCGTAAACTGGTTATTGTTTCACACTGTTCTGGTTTGATTATCAGATATTTGTCGATAAATTGCCAACAGTTAAATATAAATCTTAATTAAGACTGTTCTACAATCCTATTGAACTTAAATTCACTTTGCTCGGGCCAACAGTACAAATATGTGGTTACAGTTGTTCTCACCGCTCTAATTTAATAGCACCAAAATAACGTTCATAAATAATTACGATAGATTTTAAGTTATTATATATTTTGCCCAAAAATTAGTGTTGAAGAAAAAGCATGCATCATGGATAATCATCATAAGCGCCTAGTGGACATGTTACTTGGCTCGCCAACTTCCTCCGAAATTACGCATTTGTGATAATAGTATTAACAAAACTCTTTTATCGAAAAAATTTTTTCTAAGATTGGAAATCCATGGTTATAAGTACATTACGTTTCTACATTTTAATAGCAATAAGGTTAACTTACTGAAATTCCATGATTAAATTCTTAATCCATTGAAAATTTACTGACTGATTAAATTAGTTCTTTTAAATTTCTGAAGTAAGATATAAAATGAGGTATTACAGTTGTATTATCGAAAACATGTTTTCTAAGATTTTCATTTCATTCAATGAGTCTCAGCCGTGATATATTAAAATAACAAAGATATTGTAGCAATTATGTTAATATATTGTGGCACTTTTAACTTAAGCTAAATTGTCACTTGTTAAGTAATCGATCTATTTTCGGAAAATTTTAATCATCCAAATTAAAACCGCTCATTAAGACTTCGTTCACCTTTCAGCCTTTTCATTGGTTACCTTCTTTTGTTTTACGCTAATGGAAACGGATTTCGTCTTAGACACGGGGGGCAATAATGAGTATGTTTTGATTTATAAGCACAATATGTAATATTTAGTGTGCCAAAAAGTACCGGAATTTTATATAGTGCATCTGAGATTGCCCTAAAAGATGACGACTCAGATTCTGAATCTTGTGATAATCCTAAGCCCCAACAGAGTTTCCGAAGGGTGGGATCTTCAATTCGCTATCATATGAATGATAAGTTTTCAAAATTAAAGCCTGGTCGTATTTCGTATGTTTTTCTTTACATTATCGACCCATCTTTCAGTTATGATTTGCGCAAAGCTTTGGGGATTTCTCGCCAGGATATCCCTTTGCATGTATACCGCATGCGGTCTTTGGGCTATCCGCCTGGATGGTTGCGCAAGGCAAAAGTAGAGCAGTTGCCGTCTTTTGATGAAGATGGTAAACTTAACCAAATTCAGAATGGTAGTATATTATTTCTACTAATATTTTTTTATTTCCAACTTTTATTTTGAGTTAATTCTTTAGATACTTACAACGTTGATGCTCTGATTGCTTTTCCGGGATTTAATGAATATTCCTCAAATTTGGTTGATAGATGTTATGAGTATAATTGTCCCCGGATGCGTAGTTCCGATGTAATTGAAAACTTCATTAAATCTCTCAATAAATCGTCAGTCAAAACAGGTGATTTATCTCTATTTAAGCAATCACTTGAAAACAAAGGTTGGTTGATTGAATATGTGATGTGTTCGCTGTGTCTTTTGTTATTATCAGTTTCCTTTACCTTTAGGTTTGTCCGACTTAGAGCTTGAGCGCCAGCGGATTTTATCCGAAATGAAAGCTCTTTCTGCGGAGACTTCGGTTCATTCGAGTTTGTTTATATTTTCAGATCTTATTTCCTTCCTTGTTCAATTATCTCGTTATCTATATTTTCCCCTGCAGCTGGTAATAATCAACAGAGTGAGTGCAAAGTTATTGATCTTTGTGAGGACCCAGACAGCCCCATTGTTGATGTTTCTTGTTCTTCGGGAACTGCCGAAATTCCTATTGATTCGGGTCATACATCTTGTATGTTTTACCACAGCACGCTATCCGTGTCATGTATTTCTTACTTAATTTCCTGCTTTGGGTTTCTAACTTTCAGACTCTCCGAAAGTGGACTCCTCGTCTAAAGATCAGGTCATTAACTTGGATCCTGTTGAGACATTCGCTGACACTAATAGTAGTATTAATGTAGATACATTTGAACATCGGTTCGTCAACGTAGGTCCTAATGAGCAAGTCTCGAATGATATTGAAATGACTTCAGAAGACCCATCTGTGTGTCAGATTGGATCAATATCTCTGTCAGGTATCTCAATTCCTGTAGTTAACTTTCTTGATGATTTGCCTTCAGCAAATGATGATAATGCATCATTAAATAATAACCTGACAGTCGCAAAACTGCCCAGTTTAGAGGCTTTTAGTTCAGGTATACAGCCCTATGTACCATTTGAAAACCTCCCTAATACCCAAGGTGGTTATAATCGTGTTCGCAATATCCTGAAACGCGTAAAAAATGCTTCAGGAGATGTATCGATTTCCGTTGAAGAGACGAGTTTTATCTTATCAAAACCAACGGAATCAGAGAGATCGAGTTCTCAATGTAGATCATCTGCAAATGATAGAAGTAGTCGAAATGTTAATTCAAGTCATTCAAGAATACACAATAAATCCCCAAAATCAGACCGCAGATCTCCAAGGTCAACTAGTAGGAATGTGGATCGGTCAGCGAATGAATCAAGTCATCAGTATTTTCAGAGCCGTAGTCACGAATATGAGAGCTCGCATATGATTAACGTTAATTATAGAGGATTTCAAAATATTCCACCAAGGAGGTATGACCAAAGGGGTAACTCTGGTGTTGCTTCTTATTCATCTGGTATCCGTTACCGTTATTCTTCGGGGTATGACCATACTCGCAACCCATATCCTAGAGCGCCGTCATATCATGGCAACTATTCTGGTTATCATCCCTCAGGTCATCACAGTTACGGTCGTTATTAGTTACTTGACTTATCCCTTTATGCAATGTACATATGGGCCTCTTCTCTCGTTTTGTACGTATATACATATGTGTATTATGAATAAAAACTTTTCTTATTGGCATTTTCGTTTTTTATGTCTGTTGATTTCTTAGATGTTGTCATTTTCGTGTTCGTCTTCTTTCACAGTTAATACAGGTTGTCGAGACTAAGACCTTAGGAGACAATTGTGGCTGCTTTAAGTTGATTATCTTAAGTCTGAAGTATTGGGTCGTTGATGATGGAATCAGAATGAATAATTATCAGAAAGCTGTTTTCTAACTTATTTAGATAAGACTTGAATAAAGACTAAGAATGATCGTGCTTACCTCTGCGTCGCCAGTTTATGCCGCTTTGTAAACATGGTTAATCCTGTTTAATGGATTAGCCATTCTATTAGAAATCTGTACCTTCAGCCACTTTTAAATTCCACCTGACAATTTATTTTAATAGTGCAGTCAGGGAACTTATTCTTTGTTCTTTTACATCTAGGAGCCCATAAATCCTCGACCTCAATTCATAAACGCATCCGAAAATAGGCCATCTCGCCGTCTAGATGACAAACCCATGACGGCTGTTGAAATCAACGACCTCTTAGCTCACAGTGACAGTGAGAGCAGTGCTGGATCCGATTGGAATGATGTTAGGGATGAGGTGGATATTGAAGAGGAAAAGAATGCGGCCAAAGCGGGGGATAGTGGTAATGAGTCCGAGATCAATATCAGATCTTTTGTTCCTTCTAGTTCTCATTTAATTCAAAGGACTGCTGTGAAAGGTATGACCGAATCGATATATACATTTTAACTCAAACTTTGTTCCCCCTAGATATTGGAGTTGGGGAACTATTTGAAACACCAGCGACCTCGGTGACGGATGATGAAGATGTTATGCAATACTCAGATGGTAATATTGATTTTTGCTCTTTGTCTAGCCCTTGCTGTTCAGTTAACCATTCAGCCCTTAACGAATACGGGCGAAAAATTCTTGATACGATTGTCAGAGTGGCTACAGATCGCCATGAAAAACATGTGGAACGAGAGGTTGACAGAGCTATTCTTGCGTCAGAACAGCCATCCACTAGTGGCACTGGAGATGATTCGAGTGCTGCCAAACTCGAAGCTCTGAAAATCTGTGAGGAAAAACGTGCTAAAGCCTGTAAACAGATTATATTCCTTAGTTTTTTTCCCTTTATGAGTTGTGCTATTTTACTTTCGTTTCTATTCTAGTGGCTGCTATTAATGGCCCTAAGGTTACAAACTCAAAGTGTGATTACTTTATGGCTACACCTACCAATATACGTGTGATGTAAGTTTGAAATCAATTGTGGATATCTTATGCTATATATAAACTCGTTAAGCTTGCAGAAACTTCAACTCATAGCTTTATTCATAGCAGTTCATCTAGAAAATTTAAGGCATAATAACTGGGAGGAAACGTTAAATAGCATATTCATTTCGTAAATGAAACTTTTTAAATAGGTATTCATAGTCATATTTTCACGCTGGCAATGTTCATTATCAGAAAGGATTTATTCCATCGACTCCAGTTCGAGTCAAATGTGCTGAATGATATATACAACCTTCGGTTTGCCATGAGAAGAAGTGAAAATCATGGACATGGCTCTTAAGAACTCTCCTTGACTTAACTATAGCCCCCTATTTACATTAGGTGTTGAATTTCATAAACAAAGGTATGATTTCACACATACTTTATTGTCTTGTTTTACCAATCAGCTCTTATATATTTGACACCATAGGTATATGTGCTCGTTTGAAAAGTCACGGGCTCGATACTTTTATTGGTGTATGATCAGACCCTCTATTATATGAGGGTATGCTAGTTTTTTCCAAGTTTCCTGAGGAATGGTGGATTTGACTATTAGTGTAATCAGACCAGTACAATTAAAAGTCGGTTATAAGCTTGTTTTTGGCCCAGAGACGATTGAGCCAATCATTGGACTTTTTTATTTTAGTGGGCCATAGCGAATCAGAGACCAAACAGTTCGATAAATTATGATAAACTTCTTCACACGGTAGCCTGTCAGGATTATGACGCGGAATTGACGTGTTGGTTTTATGATATGGATATTACACAGCCGATATGTGGCCAATCACGATTTTGCCTTCCTATCAAGCATGCATTGATGTACGCTCTGTCGCCAGAATGGCCAGCAGCACTTATTAAGTCTGTCACTGTGTAGGCCGTAAAATATTTTCCATACGCCTAAAACGAGGGTTTGTATTCAAGTTATATTTTCATTTATTTTTTTCCCAATCGTATGGATTGGCGTGATGACGGTAGATTACGTGCATAAATTAAGTCTTGCGAAATTTTTCCATTCTCCATTCAAGAAGGTGTTATGGTGGAAAATTTGCTACTATTCACTTATATATTGCTTGTAAATTTTTACCAGCTTTGGAATTCTCTTCCTCGCTCTCCATTTTTTGGCTTAACGTCAATTTTCTTTATGATCATCACTTTAACTTTGGTTTACTAAACACACTACTAGTGCCCCTGATACTATTACCCCTCCTCTCTAATAGTATCACTGGCTTTGTATAGTTTCTTCTCTTTTTTATTAGGTTTTTCAATGCTGTCTTGTGGTGATATTGATCGCACTGAATCCTCACTTATTAGAATTTGCTCATTTCTTAATTATGCCACTATTGACTTAAGAGTATTTCTCGATTGAACTGTGAACGCCTCGATTTCTTGAGTAGATTCATTATCACTTCGATTCAGCGTTGGGCTCTTATTTGAGTTTTGCTAGAAGGAATTCAACGCATGAAATTGCTTAACTTTAAAGAATGGATGCTCGCTGCACTTCCTTTATTTTCATTTTGCTCCAGTGCTTAGCCTGTATAAGCGGACACCTAGAGCTCTGTGACACCTGCTTGAGCCTTTTAATCTAACATAGCTCACTCAAATCCCTATTTCTATAACGATCATTAACTTATCATTCTTTGTTAAGTAGGTGAAATTAATTAGGTAAACGCTCTTAGTAAAATTCTGTTGGTTTATTGCTTGGAGGTCCAGTTTACCCCTACTATGATATCCCTACTCTCTACCTATCAAAAGGCTAGAGTGGACTTAGACCAAAGGAGAAGGAGCAGAAATGGTAAATATTCTGCATGTAATGACGCTGGCGATGTTTATGTTGTTACTACGTGAAGAAAATATTATCACCAACGCTATGTAGATGCAACTTTCACATGTAACACGTCGAGATTTCTCGGGGGCTTTAGTTTCAAAATTTCCTTCGGAGTCGTCAATCGGTTTAATCAAATGCTTGTGAAGTTTCATGAGACGAGTTTGGAGCAGAAATATGCAAATGTAAAATTAACTAACAATTTATATTGGGTGTTATCGTTAAGGAGCTCTGCCAGAATTAATGTCTTCATCGAGGATGCCTCTCTAGATTTGCTGTCTGTTATGGTCTACTGCAGGTTGAATGATAATAAATAAAATAGGGTTCCACGCACGATATTAGACATTTGAAGCCTAGGGAAATTGAAGCTGAAAGTTTTGTGCGAAAGGGCTTCATGTAAGATGGGCAAAATCTATTCAATCCCATTCAGACAGTAGTCAGAAATGACTAGTGGGAAGGACACTTATTGTTAGAAGTTTCTTATGCTCGTCTAAGTATATATATATATATATATATATATATATATGTATATTAGGTTGGCAACTAAGTCATTGCCGATTTCAAATAAGAAGGCAAATTCGGAATTTTTGTTTAAAAATATAACTTTATTCAATTAGATATTGGCCGTTCTTGTCGATGACCTTTTCCCATCGTTCTGGCAAAGTAAAAATTCCCCCTTCGTAAAATGTCTGGTCTTTGCTATTAAAAAACTGAATTAGGTGTGATCCGACATCATCCGCGTTGTTAAAAATTTTACCATTTAAAGAGTTTTGCATGGAACGAAACAAATGGTAATCCGAAGGCGCAAGGTGAGGGCTATATGGTGGGTGTGACAAAACATCCCAACCCAGTTGCAATAATTTTTGCCGAGTAACCAAAGATGTGTGCGGGGGCCTTGCGTTATCATGATGGAAAACAACACCCTTCCGATTTGATATTGCCGGCCGCTTATCTTCAATTGCATCCTTCAGTTTTTCGAGTTCTTCAACATACACATTTGAATTTATCGTTTGGTTTTGCGGCATGAGTTCAAAATACAAAATTCCTTTGTGATCCCCCCACCAGACTGACAGCATAATCTTTTTTTGGTGAATCTCTGCTTTTGATACTGTTTGGGGTGGTTGATCTTGCTTCACCCATGATCTCTTGCGAGTAACATTTTTATAAACTATCCCCTTTTCGTCGCCAGTAACTAGGTTCTTCAGAAATGGATCATTCTCATTGCGTTTCAGTAGCGAATCACAGATGCTAATCCGTTGCGTCAAATGAATTTCCTTTAACTGGTGAGGGATTCATAAATCAAGTTTCTTGACATAACCAAGGGTTTTTAATTTTTTTTTTCAATGCATGTATGCGACACATTGAGCTTCTCTGCAATATCTCGTGTTGTGCTGTGACGATTTGAATCGATAATGGCCTTGATATGGGTTTCATCCACTTCGACTGGGTGGCCAGATCGTTGTGAATTTTTCAGTGAAAAATCACCGCAACGAAATCTTTCAAACCAATTTCGACACTGCCTTTATTTTAAGGCTTCATCTCCATATACGGCACATAACTTCTTTTGTGCTTGCGATGCGTTCTTGTCTTTTCGGAAGTAATACAATAAAATGTGTCGGAAGTGCACGTCCTGTTCTTTCATTTTTAAATTGGGATAAAATCAAAACTAAAGAACTAAACAAAAAAATTATTTTTACTAATTAACTTAGAAGCCCATACAGTAAGAAAAAAATATAGGTTAGATGCTCTGGCCACGTTAACAAAACAAAAGAAAGTATAGAGTGAATCTGTCAATAAAAACGGCAATGACTTAGTTGCCAACCCAATATATGTATATATTTCTCCCTCTCTACGTTGAAAGTTTTGTCAACATTCTATTTTTGTAGCATTCCATTGCTATTAAATGTTAGACTCATGAGAAGAAAAAGGGAAAAGACCATAGCTCAAACATACAGTGTCTTGTTAAAGCAATGAATTTGCATGCATGATACTGGATGTGTTATGTTTGGTTGACTGCCTGGTTAGTCACTATAATAATCCAACAGTCGATAATTCAGCATGATGGATTATGCTTCTAGTGCCATCGAATACTGGGTTATTGTGCGCCTGCTAACATTTAAAGCATCCAAATGATACGGAAACATAATTTTACAAATGAAAGTGTCTAGGCATTTTACCACGTTGTAAATGATACCATTGTGGTATTGACATTCTCTCGAAAGTGGGAAAATCTCATTAAATGTTGCATGTCTATGAGTTATTTGTTACTAGTTGATCGTGTTCTTTCCCATCTCTTACCTCAATGAAATACGATTTCATTTAGTTAAATTGAAGCTCTCGTGTAATTCCATTTTTAATATTGACGCCTGTCTCTTAGGCGACCGCAAATTTCCTCCGAAATGTGGGAAACCCGCACAAGCAATCGTCGTGTTTTTAATTTGGTTCAGTTCGTTCGGGAGGCTTCAGGACCCAATGCAACAAATCTTCAGACAGAGACCACCGTTCTTGTTGCTGTTGTTGGATCTAAAATGCCCCCACGTCGAAGTCGCAATAGCAAAGTCTTCTCCATTTGGCGTCTCACTGATTTAACTACTGTAGGCACAGGATCTTCAAATGGTCGCAATGTCAGTCTCTTCCTCTTTGGAGCTTGTCATGAAAAACTGTGGAAGGAACCGGAGGGAACAGTCATAGCTATCCTCAAACCAAAGATCTTACCACCTAGTGAGGTAAAAACATGTAGTTATCTTTTTATCCTTTTGTTTTCTTTAGAATGGCAAATATTCGGAGAAAGGAACTGTTGAGGTATCAATAACCGTTGATTCTGCCCCTTTTGTTATGCTTCTTGGAATGTCCCCGGATTTAGCTCACTGTGCTGGCAAAACAAAATCCGGAAATCCTTGTTCGCTGATTGTCAACAAGTGGGTCTTTCTACTTAAATGTTATAAGTAAAATTATTGAAAGCAAATTAATTCTTTCCTCCTTTCAGAAATGCTTGCAAATACTGTGATTTTCATGTAAAGTCGGCTTACTTATCAGCAAGTCATAATCGTGTGGGATTCGCAACAAGATCGTGAGTATTTACATTCTGCCTCGATTTTTTGCAACTACTTTTTCAATTAGTGCTCCAAGTCTTCAGCAAGAATGCAATATTAACTTTGAAAGAACTATTTTGTACATGAAGTCCTGCCAAACATCTTACATACGAGGCTCTATGTACTGTGTGTTCTATGTTGTATCAAAGCCAAGTGCCCATTTCATTACACTATGGTACATAGTAATTTACAATTTTTATTGCAAGAAGTCAGTCCACAACAGAGGAGAGACGGCCGAAACGATGTTAAGAGTAAAGTCGAAGTACCAAAAAGGCTCACTTAATTCAAGCTTTGATTGCAGATCGTGCAATATGTTGTCAAAATTCAGCTCTCATACTTCATCACTCTGATTACTGATCGAATTTTCGTCCATGATCCTCAGTGTTTAATGACTGGCTTTTTCGAATTCTAATGACCGCTTGCCACTGAGTCGCTTACTCATTTCTTCCAGAAGTTGAGGAAACGAAATGGTCTCGCATAACAGTGCTGTTATATTCGAAAGCTGTGTTTGTATAACACCGTTGATCTTTCAATAACTGCGTGATAGTGTCTGCCTTTGAAAGGCACGCTTTACATTATTATTCGTTGTCTGTTGTGTTCTGGGATCAAGTCACGTTTGCTAATTCTTAGAAACTCCATTACTTAAATTCTTTTCCTGCCAAACCTTCTGGAATATGTTCCACTTAACAGGTCCCACGATTTAGAATTCGCAAAATAGCTTTCAATGGAAGACAGACACAATTTGGATATATGCTATAGTTAATTTTAAGATATAAGTAGTTGGGTGTACCTTTCCTCTGCACAGCTTCGCCGAAATGATGGAAGTTGGCTTCAATGTAGCCGTAAAATTCTCTGTTGGAGTATATGTGTGAATCATTCTATGGTTGCATCAATATTGTATCCTTCGTATTTGTGCTAAGACATAACCTATACATGGTATCTTTTATTTCTTCTTCAGTATATCCAAACCGGAAATAGGTCAGGGTCGTGGAGGATACATGTCTTCGTATAGATCCTCAGTTCCATCATCCCAGCCTGTCTTCTCTCTTCAGCGTCCTCTTACTATGCCAGCCAGTCGTAGCAAAGATATAAGCCAGAATGCAAAGTGAGTTGATGTTCAATTTCTTTTGATCGTTATGCTGAAATGGAAATAAATGCAGAATTGGCGTAAATGAATAAACTAATTGATGTGGCATTGCGTAGTCATTAGTATAATCCAGGTTGCCAAATATGCCTACAGTTATCCTTGCCCATAGGAAATGAAGCCTTTTAACCCAACGATAGGTGCCTTCTTTAGCCTTAAAGTGTACGGTTCGGTTATTGATTTAACTTTAGCACAATGGTTGGCTTCAAAGGAGGAATTTATTGTACGACCGCTCTTACTCTTTATTAGCTTATCGTCCTTCAAAGTTTCTGACATTTATTTATTTCTAATGGCAGGCGTTTTGATAGTTATCATTAGCCCTCTAGTTGAATTCGGGCTTCACAGAGAGGAGGGGGAGCATCAAAGTGACAAAAAGTCAAGAGGGAGACAGAATAATGATTCACCGATTTAAGGGAGACAGACAGACTGACACAAAGGCAGAGAAAATGTAAGATGAGTACTGTGAAAGGGGTTGAATATGGCATACAGTGGGGTGATGGTAGTTTGAAGTAAGAAGTCAACTGCCGGTTAATAGACTTTTTTGCGTAAGAGTATACATTGCCCAGGGTGCACCACGTGGAGGTAAGTCTATCGCACACCCCTACACATGATCTTAGTTCAGAGAGCCGAGAAGCTTATTGTCCTTCAAAGTTTCTGGCACAAAAGTGTAGAAGAATAGTACTTTAGTCATTTATTTTTACCGATGTTTACCTCATCGGATACTCTTTGTTCGATCCATTGTTACATGGACTTGTTATTTATTGGACAATAATATTGCAATAGGAAGGTATTTTTTACGTACGAGTATGCAAGAATAGTAACTGATAGACATACCGCCTAAGTGCAATGGTTTTCGTTCCCATATTTATTATTTATTTATTTATATCAAATGGCAGGCATCTTGTTGGTTATCATTAGCCCTTTAGTTGACTTCAGGCTTCACAGAGAGGAAGGAACATCAAGTCGAAAAAAGTCGAGAGGGAGGGGGGAACAGAAGAGTGTTTCAAAGATGTAAGAGACAAACACAAAGGTAGAACAAAGGTGAGGTGAGTACTGTGAAAATAGTCGAATATGGCATAGAGTGAGGTGATGGTAGTTTGAAGTGAGAAGTCAACTGCCAGTCAATAGACTTTTTGCCGTATGAAAATACGTTTCCCAGGGTGCACCACGTGGAGGTAAGTCTATCGCACACCCCGCATATTTATTATCAATACTATTTAGGCGTCGAAGTTTTTCTATCTTTCTTCCCATCAATACTCGAATGTCCTCTGAAGTAAACGACGAAATACTGTTGCGTGTTGAAGGTATAGAATTCCACAAACTTTCCATTCAATCTCAAAATGCGAAGGTCCATTAACAGATGCCTGCTTTGTGTAAATTGATCTGAATGTTATACTGTGTTATAGGGATCTTTTTCACTTGTGCTACTCAAACCCCCTCTCAGTAGTATTTTGCTTAAAGTGATTGTTTTGGCACATTTTTCTTTTGCTAGTCAATGAGAATTTCTCTAAATCTCCACACTTTGATGGGCGCACTTCATTCCTCTCTGATTGCTCACCTTTAATAGCGCTGACACCTATTTTATAGTTCGATCGTTTTGACTATCCGCAGTGGGTAGAGACAATGCGGGAGAACTAACGGGG
>UZAE01000539.1:0-21560 GCA_900617975.1 Rodentolepis nana | reverse complement strand
AAAAATCAGTAAGTGAAGGTGAAGTACTTAATTATCCAGCTTTTACTGTGAAATGTTTCCTTATTCCGAACGCGCAACCATTTGGTGATGAGTAACCACAAATAAGGAAGTCAATGGATCACGCAGAGTAAGTAACAGAGTTGTTTTCAATCAAGGTATGTGACGATTAAACAAAAGCTTAAAAGGTTCAAACGTGCACATTTTGTTAATTCATTTTAAATAAAAAGTAGGCATTATTGCTAGTGGTTATGCGAGAGATTGCACTTACTGAGACAGATGAGGTTATGAGAATTCTATTTAAAATACTAAAGTTAAGAAGGACAATACATAAATAAGTAATACAAGTTATTTTTTAAAAAATAAGTGAAAATGAGTTCGGATCTTTCCCTCCCATTAAAGCTAGTAACCAAAACAAGTCTCACTCAATAGCTCTCCAAGCTAGAAGGTCCCATAAGCGACTCTATTTGTTATTTTTTTAATTTTCAAGACTAAAGTTTCATCATCTGTTTACCTATCCTCACATTGAGCATAATAATGGAAATCTAATACTTGCTAGGAATGTGACTCGAATGGAGCGCGCAAGCATCATCTACATGAACATAGTTCTGAATTATTGGATTTCTACGCCCACGCATGAAGGAATTATTGCTACAATTATTGGCTAAGCAGTTGGCCAATCATTTGCCAAATATTTGATTCTATTAAATCTTATTTTTTATTTTTGACAAAGGTAGCTTCCTACTTCTTCTTCTTCTTCTGAGAAACTGAGTGCAGTAACTTTACTAAGAAAAGATAACAATGAAGTCATTTTATAGCTTTCTTTTCACCAGATGGGACATGTGAACTACTATTAACCATTTAAAACCAACGTACACTATCTGTGATCCACCCAAGACCAATTAGATTTACTACATCTCTATGGTATGTACAGACCTTGCGCAACAGCTGTTGCCTCGCTTGCCAACAAACCGACCGGTCTCTGCGTGTTTCAAGGAGGGCGAACCAAGCCAGAGGGGTGGGCATGTGGTAAGCGGCAAAAATAAATGTCCAAATATAGGCAATGTAGCAGAAGGGGATGTGTACGAGTGTGATGGGGGTGGTTAATACTACTGTTTCTGTATTACTCCCATTGTGAGAGATTGGGCTGTAAACACGATCAAGACCACATGGAATCACGCGATAGAAAAAAGTGGAGAAGTGGTAGCTCTTGTGTGGGTGAGTGCGTGTGTGTATGTGTGTGTGTGTGTGGCGAATTTGATCCCATGCTGCCTATCTATCCACCTTCTGTCGCTGTTGGTATCTATGGTTGGGTGATGTAGTACCCAGGCCCTCAGTGTTGGCATACATGATTAAGTGCCTTTAAGACACGACTACTTGAGTAGGATTGACTACCCTTATCCCTATGTTTGCCACAAGTGGTATGTCTGGAGGCTGTCAAGTAATACAGAATGATCTCACTAACCAGTCAGGATGGCTGTTTTTTAACCACACAATTTATTCCACCTTTTATACTTATCGGGGATAGTAAAGGAACCAACTAGAGTTCATAGTTCAATGGGGGTTCAGTGGTTAGTGTGCTCGACTGCATAGTTAGTTGCTGCAGTTTCGCTAATTAATGAACAGAATGGACAAGTGCCCTTGTTGGGCCCACCTACTTGAAACAATTGGCAGAAAATCAGGTTTATTACCAGGAAGGTCCAGTGATGGCAAACGCTTTCCGAAATGGCCGTGGAATTTTCAGCCAACTTGTACTGGCTTGTTTACTCCCATCTTAACTTTAGCTCTTAGATTAACACTATGGAGATTCTTCTACCACAAGAAGTCAACAAAGGAGTGAGATTATGGAAGCCATGCAAAAAACTTTAATTCGAGAATATAGGCAGAAATCGTATCAGAAAATTAGCTTAAATGGCAACAGCTGGAGAGACAAAATTACGACAGTAGTAAACACATCACCACAAATTTATTTCAAAAGAGATACTTTTTATTAAATATTTATTTCAAATGGCAGGCGTCTTGATGGTTATCAATAGCCCTTTAGTTGACTTCAAACTTCACAGAGGGGAAGGAACATCAAATTGAAAAATGTCGAGAGGGGGGGGGGGAGGGAAGAGAAGAGCATTTCAAAGTTGTAAAAGGCAAACACAAAGGTAGAAAAAGGTGAGGTGAGTACTGTGGAAGTAGTCGAATATGGCATAGAGTGAGGTGATGGCTGTTTGAAGTGAGAAGTCAACTGCCAGTTAATAGACTTTTTTGCCGTATGAGTATACGTTGCCCAGGGTGCACCACGTGGAGGTAAGTCTATCGCACACCCCACTTTTTAGTAAATATTATCATTGGCATATTAAGTGATAGCATAACCCAGAGGAGAGTAGATATTTACAATCAATTAATAGTAATGCGGTAGAAGAAAAGGAAGACAGAAAGTTCATGGAATTGGTGAGATTTTGGAAATAAAGGCCAGGTAACCAGGAGTCTCCTTTCATTTAATTTTCGAATTTTGGTTGTCAAATATCTGATAATTTGTTAATTTGCCTCTTGAATTTCCAATCCCATTTTCGGCATCTGAATCACTGAACAAATTCTTGTCAAGCCTTCTTATTTGCAGGAAGTTTAAACACTGCCATTTAATTTTCTTCTAAAAGTTAAGAACGCATAATAACCGTGCATATACTCCTCTATCAATATAACTAAACCGGATACAAAGATCGTGTGATTATATTGTGATCTCATGCCCGGGAACTTTCAGCCCTCCGAGCGAGTGTCCCAAAACAAGGCTATTTTACAGAAAGAAAACACATCAGTGGTATTTGAAGTTGTTATTCATTTCTCCAATTTTCCTAAAACCCTATTATTAAGACACCCAGAAAATACGATGCTTCTTGCCAAAATTTTTCTACTTGCTTTTATTGGCTTTGAAACCGATATCAACAGTGTGATTACTATGTGAAAAATTGCATTCAACCCAATTGTTTCTTTATTTGCAAACAAGCTCACATGTGCAGACGCCTAATGCGTAAAATCACATAAAGATTGACTGAATGTTTTAATTCTCCCATTAGAATGGAAATCCGCTTGATGAATCACTTCTGATTTTATGACTTCTAAAGAGCCTCAACTTGAAAGGTTTATTTCTTCCTTTCTACCAATCAAATTTGGCTATTGGATAAGAAAATATCACATGAAACTGGTCGATTAGTGTTGTTATGATATTCACCTTCTGACCCCCCCCCCACTCATGCCTCGACTTTTAAGAATTGCATAAACAACAGATGACATAAATATAGGCTTTTTTTACACACGCTGAGATATGCATATTCAAGAAGTTAACTTAACAGATTACTGAGTGAACAAGAGGAAAATCGATAACAAAGTGAATTATTTGCTTTTGCTTAGGCGAACTTGCAGATTAATGAGCGCACAAGGTGAGAAATGAACTATCTTAAAACGGAGTAAAATGGAAAATATGGGATTTAAAGAGCTTTAAACAAAATAGAAAATAACGTAAGCTGTGAAGAGAACGAATAAGGCATAGGACGGATCAGTGGGGAGAAAATCTATGTTGGAACCAACTGTAGGCTACAAATTCTTAAACGAAGGTAACAAAGGCTTGTGAGTGGGCGAATTGGGTAGCGCGTGTCGCTACGATACACGCGTAAGATTGTGTTTGTGAGGACAAAACAGATTGGCTGCCTGATATGGCCAATTAGGGTCAGGCAGTGGTGGTGTTGGTGTGCGTGCGTGTATTGATGGAACAGCGCGAGATAATTACGCAACTTCGCTCACTAGCTCTCTTTCTCTAATACCCGCTTCCAGCTGGTTGGCAATGCGCTAAACGCGCAGATATTCCTGTCTGCCAACCTACCTGCCTATCTACGTACTACCTCTATAATAATAACTCTCTCTCTCCCCCTCTCGATTGTTACTTCTCTTTGGGGTGTGCATACACTCGATTTTTGGTAAGCAACATTGTGTGGCTTTTGTGTGCTTGTAATCCGTTTTTTCCTACACATTTCAGGTCGAAAAACAAAAGGCCTCAGTAATGAATGAGCTTGGTGCCTGTTTCTGTGCCTGAATATATTCGAAGACATGTTACTAAGAAAATTGCCAAATGGGTTCCTTCAAAGCTGAAACTAATTCGTCTTTGAGTTAATTGATTTTCACTTTGGAACGTCGCTGAAGAACACGGGAGCTTCGATGGATAAAGGCTCTCAGCTGTTTTAGGGTGAACTGGCAACTGATTTTCAATATTAAGGAATTATTGAGCAACTAACTAGGTACCTGATAAGCTATTTCCCTAAAGTATGCGGATGTTACAGGACTTCAGACTTGATCGAAAAATGCGAATTTTTATATCCGAGTGGAAGAAAGAGAGAAGTGAAATCACTGTGAGGTGGATCTCCTTATTAGTTTCTGATTTAAGTTGACATTGGGGAGAGTGAAATTCACAAATACTTCTCACCACACTTGGACAGAACCTATTGATGTGAACGAGCTGAAAATGCTTTTAGTTTCTAGGTAGCACAAAAGTCAGATCGCAGGGGACGTTACTTTCTCCAAGTCGATCATCAACCTTATTTATTTGCTTCGTGCATCGACTCGGACATCATGGAAGTTACTTGTGACGCAAATAACGTCTAGCCGTTCAGTTGTCTTTTGATCGATAAGCCTCAATAATACGAAGACACTTCGTACCCAACACATAGGAGGTAGGACTAAAGGCCATGAGAGGGAAACCAAAGTACAGTTAGCCAAAGGATTAAGGCCCGAGTAAAGCAAGATTAAGCGAACACAATCATTGAAAGTGTGGGAGCGGTAGCACACTAGCAAAAAAAGCGAACGATACTATGTGGACGTGAGAGTAAACATCTGTGCCTCCTGTTCTGTAACCGAGGTTTCGTTGTCGTTTTACAGGTGTAAAATTGAATTATAAAGAAATGAGCGAGTGAAATTCGCTGATCAAGAATCTCAACCGAAATGAAGGTATTTCAAATAAAAGTAAAAGGCGGTGGAGACTACACTCTTGACCATTATCCCAGTAGAGAATTAACTTAATTTCAGAATTGATTGCGAAAAATTATGTTGTTGCTAGTCTGATTTTAATCGCCTTTGGGAGATGAAGAGCTGTTATTGATCTCCGATATTTAAGTGCACTTTAACTCAGTAAATTTGATAAAACCCTGATGAAGGAGATGCGTTCTACCATTACACTCCTCATTCTGCGCCAAATTCAAGTAATTGTTTTTATTGATTTTCATTTTAAAGTGCGTTTAAAAAGGCTGAGCTGCCATCCCATAAAAACTCACGTGACTGACCAAAGTTCATATAGAATTGGTCTTTGTAACTTGCTGCGATTGAAAAAAGCATGAATGGATGAGATATCCAGTCGTGTGCATATTATGAACTGAAGAAAAGCTGCATTTTGAGGCTATATGGTATAGTGTACACAGTCATTATTGTAAACCAAATTTTGAGTGCGCGAAAGACTTTCATTTACGTGGTACACCCTGTGCAACGTATACTCATACGGCAAAAAGCCTATAAACCGACAGTTAACTTCTGAAATCACACTACCACGTCTACCCCTCTAACATCCGTGAATTACTCTTCTGTCCCCCCCCCACCCCTCCTAGACCTTTTATGACTCTGTCTCTTCCCCCTCCTGTGAACCCCTAAGTCAACTAAAGGGACAATGGTGACTATAAATAATCCAGATTGATACTCTAATGTGGTTGATGCTGTTTATTGATTACCTACCTGCTTCATTTGGGTTCACTGTAGGGCTCATCAAGCGAACAACGGTAAGAATCATGATTGGGTTTTTAAAATTAATTTAAGAACTGCAAACTTGAACAGATATTTACCAATCTCCCTATGATGAAAAAATAAATATCCTGTTCCCTAATATTTGACATCAAAGTACTCTCAAGCCCATTAGAAGTGTCCCCATTGGATGTGGATAAAAGCATCCTGGAACCATTCTTACAAAAACTGCCATTCCATCACCTCCCATATCGGCCAGAATTAACTAAGATGGCTGATCACTCACACCAGTTATTGTGGCAATTGTCTTGGTTGATGTGCACGTTGTCTACAGCGCCACTGACGTTTGAAGCAAGCTTTCCTCTACTTGTCAATCTTTAGAAGGTTCAATTGCATTGCAAGATTTATCGAAGGATAGTGAAGTTGGCTATGGTGCAAAACTTTGTGTATCAGCTACGCTTTTCACTATTATAAGTTACATATGTGTGATTCACTCAAATTGCTAACCAATAAGCTCTGAGCAATGTGAACTTAAACTAGCTTAAGGGGTCGGATATCATACAGTGAACTTCAGATATGACGCAAAGAACCATGTAATTAAAGGTGAACAACCTGATGAATCTATGCTCTTTTTATGTCAACTTTGATTACTGTTTTTATCCAGCATTCCAATGGTTTGTACTTTTTGAATTTTCACTAATACTAATCAAAGAATAGAAGGCACATCTTGGAATATCCTCTATCAATCCTCGCACGCATACACATTAACACTTAGTTGTAACCATTGGAGTAGAAATATTGCTCATAGGCCTTAAAACAAAGCCCATTTCTCCTAGATTAATTTAAGCTAATTTCTCCACTGAACCAACCTGACCTAGATATCAAATCGTCAGACCAGAAACTTCTAGGCACTTATTCATGAAGAGAATATCACTGCAATTTCACCATTAATTGCATTATTAGCAATTCTCATCATATTCCCTCGATAAGGCCTTGTGCGTTAAAACAAAAGAAAAACAGGAGTAAGGACAAACTTTTCTTGATAAAACAATTGATGCTGCACTCACGTACGCGTAATAAATGTGGAGGGGTTGTGTACAGAAAGAAAAGGAGGAACGGAGAGAGGATACTGATTAAATAGAGGAGAGATGTGTGTACAATAAGTGCTCAAAAGCAGTAGGGAAGGCGAAACAGTAATAACAGGATGAGAAGGAACAATGGAAATGAAATTATACACAGAAAAAGTGCGCGACAAAGGGAGCACTACGGGAGGGGGTGGGGAAGAAAGGGATGGGATGCACTTCCTCCCCAACTTATTATGTACAACCAATGGGGAAACAGGACTAGTGTGAGTGAGGAGGTATAAAAGTAGACTCGCAGCTTCACCTCTTTATAAAGTAGTATTATAGGGATATTAGTAGTTATTATAATGCATGGAAAGATGGTAAAGTAGTGTTATTTTGTATCATTGTCTCGCCATTATAAAAAGAGGGCAATTGCTGTTTCTCACTGTACAAAGGAGTTGTGTGGAGGTGTTAAAATGGACTCGCGGACGAGAACTATGTAAAGGGCGGAGGTACAATTTGGTGACGGATTGGAACTCGTGTTTCGAGAAAAAATGCCGTATGAAGTGAAGGCCCGTTCGCTCAACTTTTGACTACTCTATACATAAGCCTAAAAAGGGAAAAGCATTCGTGGTAAAGCAGTTTTTAATCCCATACAAAACCCAACGCGTATGATCTTCAAGTTAGACGGCTACAAAAATGATCACAGATGGCGTACTTTGTCCTATAATTGCTGTAACGGTAAGTGCTAAAAATTGGAACTTAACTACGTATGCAAGTGGATTGACATAATCCTTCCATACCTGAGGATTGCTAGGTTATAACATTGATAGTTTAGTCGCACCAATACTCAAAATACACTACTCACTGCAATTCAGCCACTCCCGCCTGCGGCAGCTTTTTGGAGATCGCTCAACCGAGCTTGTAGATGCTCTCGCGTTTGCATCAGTGACTCTCGGATGCCCTCCATATCATGACGAGGATGGTGATGATTAAATGCAGAGGCAGATGCCACGCTATTATTGTTACTATTACCATCAGCTCCGGGAGACGAATTCGAATCTAATTGAGTAGGAGGTAAAGATGACTGATGATGATGAGATCTTGACGATGGTGAATAACGGTGATGTTGGTAGCTATGATAGCTACCACTTCTCTCGTGGTGATGACAATCACGATGGCCTGATGATGATCTACAATGGTGGATTTGGGACGCGGAAGTGATACAGTAAGAGTGCTTTTGACGCTCCATTTGCCACTGGATGATCTCGCGATCGCGTCGAAGGAGGTGCTCAATAAGGGGTGGAGCATTTGGGGGGGAGGCTGTGGGTGTTGTGGTATCAGATTCGGACACTAACGCTGGTGGTGGTGGAGGAGAAGCTCTGCGTTGAGCATGTCCAGAGAGGTGTCTGTCACAACCATCCAAAGGCGGGCGGTTAGGAAGTGATGTCTACAAACATACAATTACGGAATAATGGTCAAGAATATACTACCATGCTTCAATGACCATAGCCTTTTCTTAACCTCAAAGCATACACAATTAACATCTCTTAGTTCGAACCTAACTTTTCACAATTTGAGTGCTGTGATCGTAATAAAACAGTTGGAGCGACCTCAAAGGTGAAAAATTCACTCAAGAGTTTAATTGGTCAGTATAGTTTCCTAGTATGGATCTAAAATGACCTAAAGTACTGCAGATCATGGTAAGTCAAAAACGACATTGAACATGAGCTGTAATCATCTTCAAATGATTATAGAAATTTCATTTTTATCAAAGAAACCCACCAACTTAGCTTCTATTTTCTTCTCACGGTTTCTGATATTTCACTTAATCGTAATAAAATTAAAAATTTAATAAACCACTAAGTATAAGACAGGATTTTAAACACACCCGAATATGGGAGTTTGAGGGAGAAGGGATAGAGAAGGTGTCAAAACGTTCAGCAGAAGCACTTTCCCTCCTATTTCCAGAACGAGGCGGAGACGGTAAAGACGCAGGAGCCGATAAAGGATGCTGAGACTTGCGGTCAGCCTCATCTTCACTGGGGGGCTCACTAGGCGTTCTGGGACCCTCGGTGAGAGGACCCAACGCACTCACAGTTGGGAGACGTTTCAAATCGATCTGAGGAGAACCAGGAGGAGTACTTGGCACAGGAAGTGGAGGTACTGCTACTGGTTCTGTGGATTGTTGCTGAGGTGGGGATATCTTGTTTGCTGCTCCTGACTCCATGGAAGCTGTGCTAAGACCCCTACGACGACGATACTCAGAGAGAGACATCCGGACTTTTTCCTGTTTGGGTTTGACTTTTGGAGGACTCTCCGCAGGGCGACACTCAGTTTCGACCTTGGATGCTTCTGATGACTCCTCTTCAGATTGACGTTTCTTCGGTGGAAGTTTCTATATAAAGGTGAGATAAAGTAAGCCTATTGGGAGGATGAAGCTAGTGCTGCTAGGCGGAAGTTCATACACTATAAAGAAGAGTTTGGTAACGAAACAAACACTAGCGTGACTAGTCAATCTAAAAATTACTATTATACACCATCGACCGCAATGCACCAAGATGTCCTCAAAAGAACAATGAAAGAACTATTAATGGATCTGACGCCGTCTCAAAAATTGATAAGAGCCTCGGATAATCTACTTGAATAAAAGACAGAAAGGACACAGGAACTACCGGTGACCTACTAACTGTTCTCAATTCATATCATCAATAGGGCTTAAATGATGAGTTTTCGTCAACTGAATGGGCTATTTGTAATTACCGAGCTAATTTAAGATGGAGGTGCATCCATAAGGATTTGAGAAATTAGTTTACTGTGACACATATTTCGAATTTCTTTAACTATTGATACAGTTTAGCATGATTTTAGACGTTAAAGATATAAATATTGATTGAATTGCTTATAATTTATGATGAGTAGCTAGACAAGGTCAGGATGCGAACAAACGACCTACAGAAGACGTTGCAAGAGCATCAGAAGATGGAGAGACATGTTCCGAATTCGGTGGAGAATAAATTTGTTGACTGGCCATAGCCTCCTCCAGTTGAGAGATTATGCGTTTCTTGGGGTTCAGAGCCCGCTGATTTTGAGAATTAGTCATGCTGATGGAAGAATCAGGCGGTGTGAGAGATTCCTCAGGAGAGGGAGTCGTGCGAACCGTTAGGGCCTGCTGGTGTTGCCGATCTTCCTCCATTAAAGCCTGCATAATAAAAGTCAAAGATAAAGAGGAATACTAAATCTTCCAAGTCTGTAAATGTAAAACAAGTACTTCTTTAGTATATTAGCAACCTCGAGGAAAGAGTAGGACAACTAGTCCTCCCTCCAACTTGTAATTTATTCGTCCGAGTAGTTCGGTATTAGAGAGAAATCGTTCATCATGCATGATCTCAACTCGACAAGAACAAGGAAAGGATTGAATTCGTCCAGTAGAGCTAATGACTTTAATATTAACTGCCTTTTGCATTTGTATCAACCTTATTTTTAGTTGCTATTATGCCCTAAATAACGCCGAAGCAACTAAAACGGCTCATAACAAGGATCACAAACAACAATTATTCAAATCCCTTCCAACTTTTAATCTAGACCTGCTCATTGACCACCTTCATCCTTCACCAATTCTTTTGCTGGGCAAGACGTAGCTAATACAGGTCAAACTAAGCAAAAATACTTAGCCATTAGTCACATTTTCACTAACTTGGATTTCTTGAGGGACGTTAATGAAAAACTTCGACTCACCTGTGACAACCACCGTTTCTTGGAAGGCTTTGGAGGGGAAGACGAACCAGCAGACAGTGGTGCATTAAGAAAGTTACCATCAGTGGCATGCTGCCCTCCGTTAGTAACATGGTCATCAAGGAGTTCGCCTCCAGCAGGCAAATCTTCATCCAAAAAACTTTCTACAAGGCTGTACGACCTATTCATATAGTTCTGCTCGCTGTGATGAAGAGCAGTTCGCGAACGACTGAATTTCGCCATTGGATCTTGTTCACGACGTTTGTAGACGATCAGACTGCATTCCTCCTCACCTTCTCTCATTCCATGGGAATTGTTACTGTCTAATCCCAATTCCTTCTTTGTCGAAGACCGCTGATTATCACCGGATATTTTATTTCCACTACTGGCACGACGACGTTTCGCAGGAGTGTCAACAGGAGTTTCTGTGGACTCCATCTCAGCAATTCTTTGAAGCTGCATTTGCATCCACCTATCTTCACGGGACAGTTGAGCAGCTGATCCAGAATGGCCCGCGCCTGATGCACCTGACACAGTAGATCTCCTCTTTTTTGTAGACCCATCCATCACCGCTTCCTCTTCATCTTTGATGTCAACGCTTCTTTTCGTCAACGCCTCATTGCCATCAATTGCAGGAGATTTTGGAGAATGGAGTTCAGATTTCGGTTCAACAATCGATGATGTTTCCTCAGACTTCTCAATCTTCGGTTTCTTCTCCACTAAACCCCTCTTAGAGCGCTTTTTTTCCATGCGTTCAATCCGACGCATAACTTCAGCAAGCCATCTGTCCTCTCGGAATTTCTTTAAGGGAAAGAAAAGTAAAATTGAATGCATTTTCTTCAATCAGGGGCTACATAAAGTAACTTACGCTTGATCTCGACTGTTCTTTACCAGAAAGATCATTCTGTTCTTCAATGTGCGAGTCATAGGCTCCAAAATCTGACTGTCTTCGTGGACGTTTGGTAGATGAAACTAATTCACCACCACTCTTCTCATAACCATCCAGACCATTTATATTACGTCCAGACAACTTTCTAACCCTTTTCGCCTTTGATTGAGGTGACTTGACATCTAGCGTTGATTTTTCAGTGAAAACTGAATTATCACCTTCAGGAGACTGCAGTTGTGGTGAATTCGGCGAATGTATCAAAGGTGGACGTCTACAAGATCGATGGTGCATTGGAGACCGCAGATTCTTCGAGGATTTTCTAAATCTAGTTAAGTCTTTTGTCAAATATCTCTTTCTATTTGCACCAGTATCCTCGACACCACTGAAACGGCGAACACGATTTGAAGGAACGTCGTTGGTAGTCGCCGCTGGAGAACGAGAAAAGCGCCAAGGGGAAGTGGAGGAAGGCTCAGTGACATCAGTTTGTGGGGAAGAAGAGGCGATTGAATTCTTTGCACGACAAAATTCTGCTTCTTCCTCTTCGTTCTCGGAATGTGGCGGTGGTGGCAGTGGCTGCCGATGAGTGATCGAATTACGCTTGACGCCACTGTTTGGTGGCCGTCCACGTGGTCTACCAGGAGCTCGAAGTGGTTGATTCGATCGAGTGGGAACCGTTGATAAAAGGCCTCGTCCACGACCTGACCCTCGTGCTGCACCGCGTGTTCCTCCCCGTCCCGTGCCACGTTTACTTGCTATAGGGGGGAAGGCATCTCCAACCGCTATACCATTCGAGTGCCTACGATACTGTTGTTCATGAACAATTTGTTTGGCAGAGGGATAAGGGACGCGAGAGAAGGCCGGGCTTACGCGTTTAGGATTTAGCAAACGCCTAAAATATAATTTTTAAATAAATTAACGACTGGTCAACCTTAATAAAAGCAAGTTAACTGTTCATAACTATATAGGTACAGTCACCGTATTTTAATTCTTTTTAAAAACATGACCATCCCGACAGTAATACAGAAATATCCCAAATAAAGAAGACGTTAAGGAAAAAGAAGTGACTTCCGTAGAGTGAAATCTTGGCTTATTTAATTTCCACTCCTTACTACTTAACAAGAATTGCTATAGGCAGTCCTCACACAAGTTGTCCCCAGGTTGACTAAAAAAACATTGGCCTCAAGTTAGTGATGCCACCTTTACATAATAAAAAGCATCCACAGCCAATAAGGAAAGTGGGAAAGATGACCAAGTACCAGTTATTATAGCATTATTACAATAAAGTAATAATTAAACCGGCCGTCCGAAGTAACAACAATCTTTAAACCCCACCAAAGTAAAAAATGATATAGGGATTACAAGAAACTAGAGTTTAAAATTAAATTCAACAAAATCTAACGGTTTTATCCCATTTTTAACCAAAGGATGATCTATCTAAAATCAGACCTTACCAAAAATAAAAAAACACTCACTTGAATGGAATTCTACTGCGAGGTGGCTTAACACTAACAAACCGGCTTCGGTTTCGGTCATAGAGGTCATTTTCCCCCTCATCGCTCATCTCATCTTCATTGTCAAAGTCGTAGTCAACACCGCCACCGCCACCGCCACCATCACCGTCTCCATATTTCTCCTCTGTATCACTATAAATCCTATGACGTTGGGAGATTGACAAATGCCTGTGACGTCGAAACCAATCTGCGACAGCACAAAGGGAAGGCCCACGACCACAGGCACACCGAACCGGGTAACTACAGGCCGTGTAGTCGAAATCGAAGCCCACTGTGAGTTCAGTACCCACAGGGATAACCCGATTTACTGCCGAAGTGATAACAAATTGAATGCACTGAGGGTTCACCACGGAGGAAAATGAATCTGTTGGTGGGAAAGTAAGTCTAACCTATGGTAAAATAGAAGGAAAAGGTTTAGAAATTCACCTTTTATCAAGATACAATCAACCACATACGCGTCCACATGCAAAAGCATATACACACAAACCCTTGACATGTGCACACACCAAGTGCTTACTTCACAATTAGGTATACAAGAGCGTCGGATAAATCTCGCCTCGTTGCCGTAATTACTCGCATCCAAGCATATAACCGCCTTGTCAAGTTGTTTGTAAAACAACACGAAGGGATTATAGCGTCTCTTGTAATCATGTTGTTGACTGTACTCATCCATCAGCATGGCATAACCCTTGTATTCGATAATAGGTTGGTTGGGATAAATGGACTCTGTCGCAACAAGTCCCTAAACACAAAGAATGAGATAACATATACAATTGAAGATGGATTACTTTATAAAAGAAAAACTACCTTGCGCCCAGATTCAAAACTTGTAACACGACACTTCTGTTGACCACGAGAAAGAGCAAACGAGTCTGCCATTTGGAGAGTCTTCAATTCTCGTTCAGAAGGTGAGAGGAATATGTTTCGAATTCGTTGTTTAAGGGCCTCAGAGAGTCGTGTTTCAGCCGCTTTCTCATAGGAGTCACTTCTAATGACAACATCAGCTGAATTTGGCTCTGGAACACCACAAGACAGTGTCACATCACAATTAGTGTAATGATCAACCTTTGCACAATCGATGTTATCAACTCCAACAACAGAGTTCATTGCTTGTGAAGGTGTGCGATAAAACTTGGGGCCCGGTAGATCATTACCCTCGCTATTGGAAATACTTGTTTGATCAATACTATTAGAGACGGAAATATGTTGACCATTGGGGATGCTCGATTCTTCGTAGGAGTAACTATTTGATATATTATCAAATGTAGAAGTAGATTCTCCTGCCAAAGTAAAGAGATCTTGTTTGCGTTTAGAAGTACGCTGACTACTTGTAGTATTGACATAGGAAGGCTGAGATGGTTGTCTAGTAAGAGCGGAGGCATCCAAGTTGATGAATCGAGGCGAAAACTGATTGAGAGTTGTGGAATCAACCTGGTAGAGAGTTGCACCGGTTTCACCAAGTCGAACTTGAATAGGACGAACTGATAAAGAGGTGGAATTTTGACTAGTAGTACTTCCGGTGAGGAAAAATCGATTGGGGGCGATAGTTGGATGGTTAGAACGAGGTAGTCGAAATGCCGTGGCGGGATTAGCTAATCGAATTGTACTTGCTGTCAGTGGGGTCTGAGGAGCAGAAATTGCCAATTTCCTCCGTTGTAAACCGACAGCCTCACTAACCATAACAGGACGTGGTTGACATAATTCGCATAGATATGGCTTTGGAAGAACACTATTTGAGGAGGGAGCCATACATTCTGCATGTTGAAAAATTCTGGACAAAAACGAAAGATAAAATGAAAGATCATAGAGATGAATAAAAAATTTGAATAAAAAATTTAAAAACTTACTTGCAATTGGTGCATTGAATAAGAAAACCATCATCCCTATTATAACCACAAATGCAGCGAATGGTGACAGCGTTTGAGATACCATTATAGACAGCGCCGTCATTAGCGGAATTAAAATCTGTTCTTAATAGGACTTGAGGAGGCTTAACGGACGAAACACGATGAATCTGGACAGATGCACCGAGGCTACCCCGATTAGGAGTTAAAAGAATGGTCCTGCCATTTGTAGTGGCTACTTTACAAGTTGCTGGTTGCAACGATGATGGAGACTGGTAACTTTGATTAAGGAAGGGAGCCTTAATAATCGTTACATGGGGAACATTTGAGTTTCGGAAAACGGGACTTGAAACAACGTCAGGGGTAGTGGATACCGTCTTCGAAGTTGAAACAGATCTTTGAAGCGTAATGGTATTACTTTCTTTTCCCGATAGCGCAACTTTAGCCAATAGAGCCAATTGGTTATCACCACTCGCTTCATCTTCACACACCTTTGCATAGTTATGATCCTATTAAGGTTTCATTAATGAATTAAAATATGAAAGTTACATTATAAGGAAGTCCGTGCAATTCACCAGGTTCACCATACGTCACGGCATGAAAGGGATAGTCATCTAGGTCATTACTAAAAATTTAAAATTTAAAATAAGATTTCTTACTTGTTTGCGGAAAAAGAACACACAGCTCGTTTGCCTGTCCATACCTTTGAAGGCGAATCACAAACGAGTTCCGCTTGATTTTCACTTATATCAACAGTACTACCGATATCGGGCACCAAAATTTCATCGCACGAAGAAGGATTGGGCAATGAAAATTCATCGACTTGTAGGTTTTCACACTTCACTTCCATAACCTATCATATCTGAAATTAAGAAGAAAATATTAACAAATTTCCGATTAATTTGGGAAACAATAGCAATAACACAAGAATAAGATGTAGCAGAATAAAATAATTTTTCAATATTTCTGTAAATTGACTCCAAAATGTCAACATCGTAACCGAATAATAGCAAAAACGCAAAAACGCAAAAATCACAAACCTTCTAAACAAAGAATCTATGCAATTGAACCGGGTTAATGGTTATGGTATCTATCAATTTAAAGGTCCAAGTTATTTATAAGTAATCTTGTTTATATACCATTAAACAAAGTTTTTAAAGCTATTTTGTGCATTATTGCATTAAATGTCTTCTCATGAATAACAATTTCAACAATATATCTTTTATATATTTGCACAAAGAATGTAATCATTACTTATCTTGGATGTAAAAATGTAATTTGCTTTTGCAATACACAGTATTAATTTGCCAAAATATAATTAAGTTGTAAATATATGTTATCAATTTTAACTTTTAAATTCCCTCCTTTTGCTTTAAAATATCCATTAAAGATAATATTGAGTTGGTAAATCGGAGCTTGTTCGGGTTAATCAGTCAAATTATATCGGAGCACAACTTCCTACAATGTTGCAGGACTCCTCACGTTATTTCTGAGATTCAATTTCTAACGAAGACAAGCTATCTTTTTTTCTTTTTCTTTAACATACCCTATGAAAATAAAATCATGAATATTAAATCCAACATATAATCTTCAAACAGATCTTATGAGACATGCTATGAAATACAAAATAAGGCATGAATATGTGATCTTAGTTGCCCAGAAAACTCTCAAATACATATTATTTATGAAATTGATCTAAAGTCATCATTTAAACCGGATTTCAGCAATTTCGCCTCAATAATATTATTGTTTAGGGGTGTGCGATAAACTTACCTTCACGTGGTGCAAAATTGCAACGTATATTCATACTTCCAAAAGTCTGTAAATCAGCAGTTGGGGCTAAGGATAAAACTCATAAAGCCTGATATTTGAAATAATAATATTGTTTGATGACAACTTGTACATCCCCGTAACAAAAGGACGTTTTTGAAAGCCTGATTCAGATCAAATACTGGTTAAATAATAAGTCTATTAAAGTTCACAACCATTCCAATTTTTTATTGTCGAAGAGCATAGTGTGTTTATTTAAGTTGCTTTGTATTATGTATAGTAAGGGTGCATTTACAGCATCGCAATTTCAGTTTAACTAATATTATATAGACTGAAAATATTCCCTTATTTTTTGTTTTAAGAAAATTTCAAGAAATATGTAATGGTCTAGATTGTTCCCATCGCAAATTATAAATTGCATTTTATTCCAACGTATACGCAAGTGTTCCTCAACTTGGAAAATTATTAAGGAAATGTGCTCGCGTAAATATTTTTTGCTTGTTAATATTATTCAAATGCATTAAAATAAAAAATGAAATTCAAATAAATAGAAAGTAATAAGAAGAAATAAAAAGAACATTACTCTTTAATTTCCAATATTTTCAATAATGATAACTTTATAAATTCGAAAACCCGGCAATTACTACTTTTACGGCTTATAAACATCTTTTAAAATTTCGTTTTCATTGTTTTAATTTTGCAATGAAGTAAAATTAATTAACTCGTTCGTTAAGTTTTAAAGAACAAGATCTTTGTTTAGAAAACGTTCACATTTATTTACTCTTCTTTTTATGAATCACAGAACTCAATCTTGTTAAACTCGACCTTCAACTTGGTTAACCTGCAGAACTCTAAACGTATAACTTGAAACTTGCTTTTATGAATTTCTCTTGTGTTATTGCGGTCATTAAAGGAATTTTGCGTAACCCTTTCACATAATACTCTTATTCTTAAGTGATTAACGATTGAATTAATTTTAATTTATGCATTATTCTTTTTTTATGAAATATACTTTAACCATATTCATAATACTTTTATTTTTTCGAAAAATCAATGCGCAAGGACATTTACGTTGCCTTTTAAATGAATTTTTCATTTCGTTTTTAGTTGAAACTGCTCAGAGAGATCCTTCCAGCTATGTCGTCTAAATTGTCCTTTGAGTCTACCTGTGGACCGTCAAATAATTGGGTTCAGCTTTCAGGACATAGTGGTAAGTTGTCTCCAGAATTTATCACTTGATTCTACGATATTTGCATTTGGGGTATGAATTGCATTCCGTGTTTGTCTTTGGTTTATATTTCCCGCCCTCATTTGACAAAGTTGGTATGGATTTTCTAGTGATTAATTTATGTATTATGATTATTTACCAAACAGTGCTGTAATACACTATATGTCTTCCATACTCATTATCAGTATTTGTTTTAATTACTATCACCAAATTAAATAGGCAATAGTTTTAAAAATAGCTTCCATACATTTTTATTGTCCTTTACTTCGCCTTTTGTGCAGTTTATTTTTTCCTAAATTCATTCATAAATATTTTTTTTCGGGATTAGTTCTCATTGCTAATAGGTGAGAATGATTATTACTAAACCCTTTATTTGACCAAATTTGCCTCATGTAATTTGCTGGAAGTGTTTTAGTTTCTATAATTCGCATTTACATTATACAATCTTCTTGATTATTATGGATAACGCTATCTAAATTACTCCTGAAAGCACTTTTTAATTTGTTTTTCTTTGGGAATATCACGGTGCTAGATTTGACCTAATATATTTTTTCGAATAAATTTCATGATTTTAACTTGTTGAATCTCATTTTTTTATTAGCTACAAATTTCCCATGCTTTTTTATTTGAAAACCTTTCTACATACTTGTCTTTCTCTTCATATTTATTGGTTTCCAAAGCAAATGTGTGTAAAAACATAGTCAAATTTTTCTTTGATGGAAAATCACAGATCTAATCGGTTCATAGTCTAAGGGTGATTCCCTATAAGAAGTCTTTTATCTGCAAATTTATTTGTAAATCCTTTTACAAAAAAATCCATTATCCCTAAATTAATTGCACGTGCACTTAAAATTAATTTTTTTTAATTTCTATCGCTATGGTATCTTATCTAAATGTGCAAGTGATCGAGATCGGTAATCCCATTTAATCAATTCGATTTTATGGTATCAAACTCACTAATTTGTCTCAAGAAAAATTATTTTAAAAATAATTTTTTGCTCTTATATGAGGCGGAAGTTCTTTGTGGAGTTCCTGGTTTCTCACTGATCTGCCGATTTCGCGCAGACATTTCACATAATGCAAGCAGAAATGCGTGTATTTTTTTGTTAACTGTCAACGTGCTTCGTCATTAAATTACAATTAGCGTTACGCTACATCGCATAAAATTGATCGATGACTTGTCGGATCTCTGCACACTTGTCCGAATTTTCCAAAAATGATGGCATAACGCACAAGAGAGTCCTTTACAGAACAGCGTCTCTATGGCGAGCGTTTTCTGCTCATAAATCTAAAATACCCCCCCCCCACCACCACCACCACTAAATCGTGGCTGGTGAAATAATTCGTAATTATAAGGAGGTTACGGTTTTTTTCTACGCGTCTCGAACATATATTTTTTATAAATCGCATTTTTTAATTTTTTTGCTTCTCTATGTTTATTTTGCGGTGACTGAAGCAGTGATCACCGACATTCGTCTTCCAAAAATATTTTTGACCTACATTTAGAAGTCTTGAATTGTTGCCCTCCTCATGATTTCTTCAACACTTTTTATTATTAGCTATCTGGTAATATCAGCTTTTTGTGAACAGAAAAGGTTAAAATGCACTTCGTGATTTAATTCCTAATGGAAAATTAATTAACCTCAAAATGAATATGAATATGGAATATGAAAATTTGGGTTTAAAAAGGAAGCAGTCTTATTGATCTTTCCTCGGATCTTTTCCGTTTTTCCGAAAGTCCGCCCATCCGGTTATTTGGGGGGGGGGGGGGGGGGTTAAAAATTAAAATGTAGTCTTACAGCTTTTCTCAATTTGGGACTGAAGCTTGACTCTCCCAATACGGATGGGCGGTTATTTGGTTCCAAAAATATAGTTTCGTGAAATGGAATTTTCCGCTTAATCGCCCTGGGCGGATTTTCGGAAAACCCCGGTTATACCTTGCCTAAATCTTCATAGTTCATCCTCAGCAATCGGTCTTTAACTCACAAAAACTTATACCAGTTGTGTCCCTTGGACTTATTCATTGTTGCCCAGCTTCATACATTAATGAAATCAAATTTTGCCGGAGACATTTCTAATTAATTATTTGTTACGTTTGTTTTTCAAGAATTTGGCACCAATTGCGCCTCGTTTCTTATCCACCTAGGTGTTATCGTCTTTTTCCGAAGCACGTCATCTATAAAGCCGGTGTCTAGTAAGCGTGATTTTACTACAATAACTTGTAAAATTAGTGGCATTGAAGTAAATTTGGTTTTAGAGAAGCTATCTTCATTAAAATCCATTAATGTCTTCTTTTTTGTCATAACTTACTCCCAAAGTATCCACAAATTCCAGAACTCAATAAAGAACGCTTAAATATCTTGAAGGTTGGTTCTCGTATAAGATATTTAGTCATTCTTATCCAAGTAAAATGAATTGTGCTATACTGTGCATAGTACTAGTTGAATTGTGATAAGTTTTCGTTATGCCAACGGGAACTTGTGGTGTGCCTTCTTCTGGTTGGAATATCGCCTTGTAAGTCACAAAATTTGCAAATTTTATTTAATTAGTGTATTTAAGCTTTATCGTCTACATTGTGGACGTTTTGTGAACGTCTATGAAAGTTTTTGTGATCGCAAACTTTGCGTAGTTTTTTTTGAAAAAAAAATAGGCAATTTTAGTAATGAAAAGCATTAGATGTTAAATGTCTTTACCACATATTCTCATAGATCTCGTTGCTAACCAATTTCCCTTTGCACTAACACAATATTGAGGGATGGAGATGTTTCAAGTCGATTATAATAAATTGGCTAATTTTGTTAAAGCTTGTTACTAAGGTGTTTTCATACTGTCTGAAAATCACCTTTAAAGTACGCACTTATTAACCCCAGTGGAGTTTCTTACTCATCAATCCAGAATACTTCAATTAAATTCACATGAATAAACAGAGGAATTTTAGTGGAGTGGTTATCTTCATTAGTAATTAGCTTACAGTTTAAGTTCATGAAAATCGAGGTTTAAAATAATTTAAGCCCCTTTATATCCTCACTTTGGTCTACCATGCATTAAGCTTACCTTCACTTTTATTCACCCTCATTAAAATTTGGGCATCTTTGCAATTGACTTAGGACTATGTACTTAAAATCGGGGTGTGCGATAGACTTACCTCCACGTGGTGCACCCTGGGCAACGTATTCTCATACGGCAAAAAGTCTATTAACCGGCAGTTGACTTCAGACTCCAAACTACCATTACCCCACTGTATGTCAAATTCGACTACTTCAACCGTACTCACCTCACCTTTTTTCCAACTTTGTGTCTGTCTCCTTTACATCTTTGAAACACTCTTCTGTCCCCCCCCCCATCTCGACCTTTTTCACTTTGATGTTCCTTCCCTTCTCTGAAGCCTGAAGTCAACTAAAGGGCTATTGATGACTATCAAAACGCCTGCCATTAGATGTAACTAAATAAATAAATAAATGTACTTAAAATCGATTACCTTGATTAGGTTTAAAACCACAAAATCCCAGCCTTAGAAACACCAGTTCTGAAATTCTTCTACTTTTTAAAGGTCTTAAAAGTATTAACCCTAATTTTGTAAGTGCTACGAAAAAAAGTGCTTTAAAGTAGCCGAATTAATGCCTTTTTTGATACAACAAAACTAGCATTATTGAATGCAATTGCATCTTTTTGAAATTTAATGACTAATTGGGGGTTTTATTGTAGTTTAGAAAGACTGATAAAAAGTCAAGATATGCGACGGCTACGTTTGCGTTT
>UZAE01000538.1:0-21560 GCA_900617975.1 Rodentolepis nana | reverse complement strand
ATGACGATTTCGTAGTGATTACCGAGATTACCGAAAAAAACTTGGATGAATAAGATAAGAAAATAATAAATAATAATAAAAATGAATAAATAATAAAATAATGAAGAAAGAAACCCCAAATCTGAATCCAATAAACCCTATAATTAGTTTAGACTTGTGTAATTTCATTATATACTTAATTTGATAAATACAAACAAACTTTCACAAAAGCTGATAACATGCAAAATTTCATGCGTACTAGCCTATAAAATTGCACTTACATTGTTCTTGCAATTCAACGACTATCTCAAGCCTAAACTATTTATTTATTTATACCAAATGGCAGGCGTCTTGATGGTTATCATTAGCCCTTTAGTTGACTTCAGGCTTCACAGAGGGGAAGGAACATCAAAGTGAAAAAAAGTCGAGAGGGGGGGGGACAGAAGAGTGTTTCAAAGATGTAAGAGACAAACACAAAGGCAGAACAAAGGTGAGGTGAGTACTGTGAAAATAGTCGAATATGGCATAGAGTGAGGTGATGGTAGTTTGAAGTGAGAAGTCAACTCCCAGTCAATAGACTTTTTTGCCGTATGAATATAAGTTGCCCAGGGTGCACCACGTGGAGGTAAGTCTATCGCACACCCCCCAAGCCTAAACTATATTTGTAATAAAATTTCTTATTCAACTATTCACTTGTCTATATAAAGGTACTTTCAGCAACCATAATTACTGCAAGCATTGCCACCTTTGATTAAATTAATGTGATAACGCCTATATAAAGACACCTAGTTGGGTAGTGTCGAATTGATTTGGCAGGAGTTCGTAGAGAATTGAAAGGAACACCAAACATAGATTTAAAATATTGTACACTTATCGCGTTATTGTTCTGTTTATTCATTTCTGACAATGCCCAAACAACAAATACGCGTCTGCATTTTAAGAAAATTGCCCTTAAATGGATTGATAAATTCTGGATAGTTTGACCCAGAAGTATGTAATTTTAAAGGAGTTACTAAAAAGCTGTACATTATTGAGAAAATAGGGTATAAACCAAAATTTTCATAACGGGAAATATGGAAAGGGGACCTTACCTTGAATGCTGTTGTCATTAGCTAATAACATTCGCAGTTGAAGGTTATGCAGCATGTTGAGATAGGCTACGGAAGAAGGCCATCCCTTGTTATGATAGTAGATGCGAGCGTACTGGGTGGGTGGAAGTCCTTGTAGTACAAAATCTGCAACATTCATGCCAATTTCTTCAGCTATGGAATTGTTAAATAACGAATTTAAGACCCCTTCCACTTGCTGCTTATCGGAAAGAAAGTCTTTTGCGTTTACAATAGCCTGTCCGTTTTCGGTCTCCATGAACATTAAACCACCATATCTTTTAAGAATAGCCTGATCTCTCGATCGAAGAAGGTACTGAGATACATTATAGTGTGTTAGATTCATTAGGTAATCTGTAGTTGGCAGAAGAAGTCTTGGTGGATCCACAATAGCGTTTGATGGACAGGTGAAATCTCCGTTTATGCAACAACAATTAATGGTCTCCGATTGCTCTACATCCATAATTTCTTCAGGAGACAAAGCCGGAAGGGGATGAGGAGGTGTGTAGTCTTTGATATTACAATAGGCATATTTTTGGGGGATAAATTCATAAAGGGAGTTAGGTAAACAACGGGTACCTGACCAGCCCCTAGGTGAAGCCATCTCTTCAGAATACTTGTAGGAAATATCTCTAGCTTTGGGATTTTTAACAGGGGTATTGGCAAAGAAAGTCCATAGATGGGCCACATCTTTCTTGATAGAGAGTAACCATGGATGAAGAGGCAAACTGGGTTGGGAGGAGTCTGTGGGATAAGTCGCCAGAATTAGCATCATGAGTATCACAGCCATGGTAGGAATAACGAATTCTAGCACCCAGCCGCGTTTGCTTCGAAGAACACATTGTTTCCTCTTAGCAAGATAGGCATAAGCCTGTTGAGCGTAAAGACGAACACCGGTGTTGCGTTTGGCTGTGTATGCCTCAGTTGGGATGACAGCATGTGACTCTTCATCTCCTGAATACTTGAAGTCTGCATGCACTTCACTGCTTTCAATGTCTCCACTGGCATCTGTTGAAGAGGTACTAGAGGAGTTATTGACGTGTTCCATAGCACGGGTCTCTCGACGACCACGTTTGAATAGTTTCAAGATGATGTCAATTTTCTTTTGAGTGATTGGATTTACCGTCTAAAGGGGAACAGAGTAGAAAAACGGGAT
This sequence comes from Rodentolepis nana, assembly GCA_900617975.1. Taxonomy (NCBI): domain Eukaryota; kingdom Metazoa; phylum Platyhelminthes; class Cestoda; order Cyclophyllidea; family Hymenolepididae; genus Rodentolepis; species Rodentolepis nana. The sequence continues at coordinate 19,319 of UZAE01000538.1, read as the reverse complement.
AAACCCCTTATTTTTAAAGAATTAGCTATTTCAGCATTTCAGAATTGAAGTCGAGAATAATTAAAAGAAATTCATTAAAATATTTTCAGTCTAACGCTACTGTTTTCAAAAAAATTAGATTGTCCTATAACCACAAGAGTGCTTGGAAATACAAGTAATCAAAAACGAGAAGTATACGAGAAAACATTTACGGAATCATCTGATATTTCAATCGATTAGCAAATGAAAATCTCCCCCCATAAACCAAAATCAATAAATCTTTCCATATTTATCAATTTAGTCAATTGGATTTAATCGAAAATTAATAAGTCAATATCTCGTGGTAAGTGATAAGTTCTCGGCATCAAATTTTATCCATATCGTGCAATGATCTTTTTTATTCATTCAATTGCGTTTAAACAATAATTTTTAACATTGAGAGAGATAGAGAGAAAACGCTTATTTTGATATTGTACTACAGACATTCATCCACACCCAGTAGGTTTCCAACACGGGTCTACTGAACAAGGTGACCACGTTCTGAAAAATTGACAACATTTAAGCAGGAATAATCAAGATATGAAAAAAAATTATCACTCTGTAGGCGATTGAAAACTTCTCTCCATAGGCATCTCTATGCCCCTAAACGTTCGAAGCACGTATCAAATTATCCACACGGTATTAAGATCGAATATTGGCTGCTCGAATGCTAAGACCTTCAAGGCGTACTGTAGAAATTTATGTTCCGGCTGCAAAAACTACTAAGGAAAACTCAGAGCTTAAAGCTGGGTGTCCCATAATTAAACTTGACCAGTTTAAGGAACTACAGGCGAACTCTTACAAGCAAAACAAGCTTTCTAATTGATTTATTTGGTTAAAAAATTGAACAAGTGTTAAACACAATAAGAGTGAAAAAAATAGCCAAAACATAGTGGAATTGAAATATTCTTTAAGCACAAAAATGATTCTCTTTAAACAAAAAAGATGTCTTATTGGAGTCAAAATTTTCTGCAAGAAATAAATAAATATCATTGCGGAAATTTGTTCTACAAATCTATGAAAGCTAATAATTAAAAGACGCTTTCTACACAAATGCTGAATATTATTGACGTGCATATCTTTTTACAAAATTCAGTCTAGAGTGTTGCACCCAAAAGCTCGACCACTTCAGGAAAGCAGACACCCTTCCAGAACAAATGCGCTCACTGGCCCTTGAGACAATCAATGTCAAATATCCGGGAAATCAATGGCTCCAAGTCTTCACTGGTGGGTCATACATAGAAAACCAAGCAAACTTTGGTGCAGGTGTCCACTCTGAACTTTCCAGCGGGACATAATAGATCCGCTTTTGAAGGAGAAATAGACAGCGGGACACAATAGATCCGCTTTTGAAGGAGAAATAGAGGCCATAAGGATAGCACTATGCCAATTATGTTGATTGGATACAAAATTCACCACAGCAGTAATACTTTCGGACTCACAGTCAGCAATAAACTCAACTAGATACAGAGAGTCACCCAAAACACCTGAGATATACGAATGTAAAAAAACTCTATCAGATGCTGAGAGTAAAAAACAAAACAGTGGTCCTACAACGGATTCCTGGCCACTGTGGCTTTAAAGGCAATGAGCTTGCTGATGCACTTGCTAAGAGGGCGACAACAATTTTGCAAGGCATAGACAGCCCGATGTCTTTCCACACAATGAAGGCCTTAATCAGGAGAAAATTCAAGACCTCAAGGTGCAACGAACTTAAAGCTCGAACAAAGGAGAAATAGCAGACAGTGGCACTCTCCGACATAGCCGACTGGCCAAGATTCGAGGCAGTTGCTGAGTTAAGACTAAGTGACGGGCATGATTGCCTGGCGAAGCACCTTTACAGAATAGGAGTATACGCTCAGCCAACATGACCCCTATATGACCGACAAGAGGAAATGGAGAAGACCCACCTGATTCAGTGTCCAGCCCTAAAGGCAAAGGACGGAAATCCAGAGATACTGGGAAACCAGAAGACAACTAATGAATAACTATTAGTTAACTGCTATATATGTCCCCCCCCCCGTGGAGAAAGCTGAAGTCAACTAAGGGGCTAATGATAAATTTCATAAAGCTTGGCATTTGAAATGATAATAAAATATAAATTCAGGTTTCTTATTTTTTGCGGTTAAAATATTACCTGCAGTGAGCATAACGTACCTTGATTTTGCTAGGATCATCTGAGAGTAGAATAAAGATTTCTTCCAGAGAGGTGTCAGAGAGCCCAATTGCTTTTACTCCAAATTCCCGAGCCATTTCAGCCTTCTGCTCTTCTAAATAGGTGAAGAGTTTCACAAATCCGTTGGCATCATATGCTTTAATTGCGGGTAATGTGAACACCCATTCGGTTGGAGTGGAAGAAGATAGTTCAGAACCGGGTAATTTAGAGGAAATTATTTTGGAAAGGCGAGCATCAGCCTCGCTGTTGCCTACAATACCATCTTTCTTCTCCATACTTAGGTAGTAGAATTTGGCAAACTTGGATTTCAAGAAGAGACTAGAACCGCTAGCTTTGACACGACCCTGGGAAACAATTGCGATTCTATCACCTAGAACATCAGCTTCATCCATATGGTGAGTGGTGAGAATGATGGTTCTCGACGACTTTAAATTGAAGATGAGGTTCCAGATGCTTCTACGAGAGGATGGGTCAACTCCAGCCGTTGGCTCATCCAAAAAGACCATCTTTGAGCCGCCAACAAAAGCAGCTGCAAGAGAAAGCTTTCTCTTCTGACCTCCTGAAAGATTTTTAGCCAACTCGTTCGCCTTCTCTTCTAAACCTAGCTCAGCTAAGAAATGGCTAATTTCTTTCCTTACGTCTTCTTTGGAAAGTCCTTTTAAATAACCGTAGAACTTAATGTGTTCACGAACAGTGAGGTTATCAAAGAGAACGTTGTGCTGCGGACAAAGTCCCAAGTGTTGACGTATCTCTGGCATTTCGTAGTTGATGTCCTTTCCATAGACAAGAGCTGTACCAGCCGTAGGAGCATAAATACCGGTGAGAATTGATATTGTAGTCGTTTTACCTGCCCCATTATGTCCCAAAAACGCTGTGACCTGATTTTCATAAAAATCTACCCACATATTATTAACTGCGACAAACTTCTTCCTTCCAAAGCACTTCGTTAGTCCATGAATAGACACTCCAACTTTAAGGCCACTGTCTGGTTGTTCATGAAAAGCGACATCAAGGTCTTCTGAATTGGGTTCAAGTTCATTCCTGTCTTTTGGTGCACTTGAACGACCCAAGATCACCTCCCTCCAATAGGATTTTGTGAATGGGAAGTACCACTTTCGAATGAGCCCGTAGCTAGTTGGGACAACTTTCTCCAAGTACCAGACAGCAATCCATAGCAGAGCTCCGTCTATAAGGAGCATCAGCATGCACAATCCAACAGTAACTGAATCATTGGAGAGGGTATTTTCCCATAATGATTTCCACTGGCCGCCGAAACCTTGAACCTCCATTGTCATGAGTTGAGAAAAGATCATAGCAACTGTACATTGGGGTAAAAAAGTGAGAATTAGGAGGGGAGCAAAGCTCAAATCGTACATAAGAGTGAGGTTATAGGGCAAATACATTATGAAGTAGAAGATACCACTGAATACAGCACCGAAGTTGGCATTACTGAAGAAGACGGATGTCATGAATGCTTGAGGAAGAATGGCTAGAATGTAGGCCATAAAACAGCAAAAAAGTAGGAAGCCATCGGTTTTGGGAAAGAGTTGACCGTATTTCAACATTATTGTAGCTATTATGCTGGAAATTGTCATCATTGTGAAGCCAACGGTAAACCAATTCAACCAATGCACTGCATTACTCATTCCCATAACTTTGGTATATTCTTTCAATCGGATTTCCTTCTCATAGACAATAACTCGTACGTTGATTACATAGTTGCATAGCCAGATAATCACAATCAACAATGGAATATTGGGCATGAATAAACGTAACATTGGGTCAACTTGATAACACGGAGTAGGAACGAACTGCATCTCGGTCGGAAGAAATTCGTCCTCATAAAGATCGTCAGGGGCTTTCTTCCTAGATGTCATGGAAATATACGCTCGTTCAAGTTGATCTTGGAGGTCAATAAAACCACTGGTGAAGTATTTCATGGAATCTCGTGTTTCGTATCTTGGACCTGGGGTCCAGTACTTGTCCATTACTTTGAATTTATAAGTAGTATCTATTATGTTCGGTTTGAGTCGAAATTCCATCGACAGCACCTGGTTAGTCTCCTTAAAATTGACTATCGTGACTGTTCTGTTCATTTCCACAGCCTTATCGAAATCAGCATACATTTGAGAGTCGTTTGAGTAACCGTGGAAACGATCGTAGACAACACAATCAGAGAAAATTTCATTTAGACCTCGTGAAACATTTTTAATCTTCGGGAGAACTTCAGTGTAATGCGTATAGCCATCATTTGGATTAGCTTCCAAGAAGTACAGTATTCGTTTGCAACGCTCTTTATTTTCTGGAGTAATTGTCGGCATAGTGGTACAAAGTCTAGTCACTGTTCTAATCGATTTAAACAAAGGAGCATCCTTAATTAATTCTGGAAGTAAAGTTTCAATAGAGCTGTCCACTTCGGAGGCAATTTTCTTCAGTTTTTCAAGCATAATAGCAGTATTATTCGAACGCTTCATGATTTCATTGGTGACTGAAGTATTTGGATAGTAAAAAACTTCTCCCTGAAGTACATTTCTAAATCTTAGCGTCCAGGGTTGGAGAGTATTGGAGTCGAAAAGGGTATTTAGCTGAGTACAGGCTGTTGCATTTTCCTCAGATCCACTTACTTGTTTCTCTTTGAGTTTCCTCGTAACGTAATTTTTACCCCAATACTGATGAAGTGATTCGAAAAGAGTAAGAAAACTATTTGAGCCAATTTCCTCCCCACATAGTGCAATTGACATATTTTTAATATCCTCAGTGAGCTTTATAATATCTTCTATACTCGAGATTACAGGACTGATTCGTATCGAATCAGCATCTTTCGGGATGAAGCTATCTGTCATTTCAACTGCTTTATTCACTGATTTTAGAAGGCGTTCTTTTTGGAAAGAGTAGGGAAGAATGCAAAAGAATGCTAATTTTGTTTTTTCTTCCTCAGATAACATTGGATCAAGCATCTGCCCGACAGATTGACTGCAAAGCGTGTCACTTAAGAACTTCCAATCAGGAGTCGAATTTGAAGAGTTAAGTTTGGTAATATTTTCCACGATAGACGAAGAAACAGAAAAGACTTTGGAGTTCGGTTTCTTTAAGTAAGATAGCCAGGACGGTACAATGTTTGAACGACTCTGATATTCGACATCGTGTGGACTGCAAGTATTGTTAAAGTTGCAGACAACTCCCCGCATATAGGAAAGAAATCCCATACTAGGTAAGGGTTGGGAAACGAGATGGCAAGGTGGATATGGTACGGGCATTTGTGCAAATCTCAATCCGACGGCAACTATTATAAGAACAATTGGAAGAAACAATTCGAAAAAAATGAACCATGGTTCACGAACACGTAGAATTAGAGTCTTCCAAAGCAGTAGCCTGTAGTGAAAAAAGAAGCCTGGAATACGACGTCTAAAGGTGTCTTTGATGGGATTAACTTTGAAAATGGAAGATTTGGAACCATTGACCTGGGTGGTGTAAATATTTGTACTGACTTCCATGTATGGAAATGTCGTTATTTATGTACTGCTGCAAGAGCAAAATACCAAAGAAAAATAAACAAGTGTTTGAATTCTTAAATATGTGGGCGAATCAAAATGAGTTATAAGGCGTGTATCTTACGATAACAAACAACGTCCTGATTAAATAACAAAAGCACTAGAGCAAATATACGAAGTTAAACAATATTCAATGAGATTAACTTAACAAAAGCATATTAACACTTAGAATGACAATATTGATGGATAAAAAATAAATAAATATAAAAGGCGAAGACTAATCATTGCTAATGTTTTTCTACAAAGCTAATTGTAAAATTACAATCATTTATTTCTAACAGAAGCAAGTTATAAAAAGACAAAAATTTAAAGCGAGGAAAATATCTATAAATTCATAACCAAAAGGAAAATCAAATAAATCAAATCTAACACTAGATTAAAAAAAGATAAAGCAACATAATTATCAAAGGCGAAATGCGCAAAAATATAACTGGTAGATAAGTATTTAAATAAAATTGGTGAATATTATCGAAACATACACATAGGGTTGAAATTCAAAGTATCTTTTAACGCATGAAAACATAAAATTATAAAATTGTTTACCTCTTGCACACTTTCGAAGAATTTGTTAGAAAATGATCACGAAACTGTGACCTAGAACTAATGCATCCAAAAATGCTGCGGTTTAAGAGAACCTTCAAATTACCTTATTAAAATTATTTTGCCTGAGAAAGTGTGAATGATATTTTATGACATATTAATTAACAAAAATATTATTTTTGTTTTCGGAACATGGATTTAATTTATATTTTTTTATGGTGCTTTTCTTTGAATACCTATACTTATTTTTGCTATATAAATTATGATGGAGCACCTACATTATTCATGAAATGTTATTATTTTAAGTATGTTTCTGTGGCGCTAAATCAATTGATCGAAATTCGCAAATCTTTTACTTTAACTTTCAGATATTTATCATCGTAAATAATTCATCTTTGTATACAAAGCATCATAAAGATAAAAATTTTGATTATAAACTTTCTTTGCGATTTAGTTTTAATTTTTATTTTTCTCCCCGGGTAAATTCAGTCTGATCATTTCAAAATAGGATCTGTTGCTTGCGTTATGCGTTTCTGTTTTTCTGTTGTCTGAATTTCACATTTACTTTCACATTATTAAATTTTTTTTCGTATACTTCTTCTAATGCTTCGCATATCGTTACAAATCTATTGGTTTTGGTTCAAAGACTCGATTACCAGACAATTTAGAGTTTTCTCATCACTTATTTTATATATTCTGAGTTATTTCACCCTCAGAGTTCGACAGCAAACTAGGTCGATAATGCAGTATCAAAGTGTAAGGTATAATATTGTACCATTGTCCCCTCTTTCCAAACTCCAGCTTTGTAAGTTCTTTTATGCGTTTCGTATTTTCGTAACGATCTATTTCCTCGAGTTGAATTTTGTACCACTTTCAGGTCTTCAAAGACGCAAAATTATGGTTATTGATCTAGATGAAACGCTTATTCACTCTGTTCTTGATGGAGTTTCTAGGCCTCAACGAGGAGGTCCACCGCCCGATTTTGTGCTCAAAGTGGATATTGAACACCATCCAGTTCGGTTTTCTGTACACAAACGACCCCATGTAGATTATTTCCTCAGCATTGTAAGCTGTGTGTTGTTTTGAAAATTGATTTGTTAGCGATATTTATTCTCTTTCCATTATGTATATATATTTATTTATTTATTTGCCTTCTCCTTTTACTCCGCTTCAGCTCTTCTCTGCCAAGGCACACTTACTTTCTGCTCCGTTTTATGAATTTATTCTACTATAATCATTGCCTTTCAGTTTTTTGTTGAATTTTGATTTCGTTGAAATATTTCCGGCTGAAGATTATGTCTGTTAGTTCTTTTCCTCTCTTTGTGCTCGTTTTTAAAGATACCTCTTTTATTCCACCGTGCATTTTGTTTTGAATGGGGATCGGATATATTATTCTTTTTTTCTCATTGAAGGCGTTTCCTGGCACCTGATAGAGGAATAGTATCCTAATGTTCACATTTTGGCTTATTCCTCTTTTATTTTCCTCTTTCCGTACAGTTTCATCATGGCCTTTTGAAGTTTACAATTATTTAGTAGCCCTAAAATTTCAAGTTAAATTCATTTGACGTCTTGCTTTATTTCCCCGTCTTATGTGTCACACCAGATTTTCTCATTATCTTTCTAAACAGTAATCCTGGGATAAGATATTTTCCGTTAAAAGTTATTCCGTTTTAACTTGCAACTGATATTTCTACTATCATCCCATCCTGGATCTTTTTTTTCTGCCTAAAATTAATCCGAATTCTTTTCATGAATCTGAGTACATTTGACCTTCGGATTTAGTGCAAGAAATCCAATTAATCGAATAAATGCACTTTTGCAAGTTTGCTCCATCCTCAAACCCCAGGGAGTAATTTTAATAATTTAAAATTAGGTTCTTCGCTGAAACCATTGTACGGGACTAAGCACATACATATATACTCATGTCATTTGCGTTTATTGGTAGTTTGCGGCCAGCAATTTATCGACATGGGGTGGTTTGTGTTTAATCATCCTAGGTTGCACGATCATTTCCTTACTAACCTCTGGACAGTCTACTTAACATCCGGAAGCTATGCTTTTATTATCTACGCGCAAATATTCAAATCAAGGAGAAGGAAAGCATGTTCTTGTTGCGATTATGGTGAAAATTTAGCGTAAATGATATAAATTCACATAAGCAATTTTTTTGTGTAAAATTAAACATGACTTTTAGCAGGGGAGAATATCTAATGTTGCGTGGTTATATCTCCATTTTGACCGTGATAGTCAGTCAACTGAGAACTCAATGACAATCTCTTACTTGAATTTTCGGTCTTGTTTGCCTATGGGTTTCTTCGGCTTTAACCCCCCCCCCATACTATGTTGGTGTAAACTGTTACTTAATGAATCGGTGACATCAAGAATCAATAACCCTTATGGTGCATGCAAGTGAAATGAACTGATCATCTTGTCACAATGGCCATTATCTTCTCGTTGGCTTGCAAGTTCTTTATCGAATGACGGTGAATTCTGTCTGATTAGAAGTACTTCGTTGAGGAAAAATATAGATTAAGTAAAACAACCTTCTATTGTCGCCATTTTAGCCTGTTTACCTCAACGAGCTGTTTGGTATTTTCCGAGTAAACTTGCTCTTTCTCATGATTTATTCCATTGTAATAATCTTCGTGGGTTGGATTAGTAAAAATCCATGCATTTTTCTGCACACTTTGTTTTTCCATCGAGTATAACTTTTTTGTTAGATTGACTTTAAAGTCCTTAATGTTCATATCAATAATTCCTACTAACTTCTCACCTTCTGAGAAAAGTCGAAATTATCCATAGACTTGGTTCTATATCACTTGAATCCTATTTTTATCGTCACTTTACTATATGATTACCCGTTCTTATTTCAGTGAATTCATTTCCCCGATGTTCAGAACCTATTGAACAGTTTGGCCAATTTAATGTTTGGCTATACTGGCCCGATGGCCACAAAGATTCAGCCACTTTGTATTTATTAAACTGTTTCATCACTCGATCACAATATCCCTGTTTATGTCTATTTTGTAGCCTCAAGTGGACTACTTTACTAAATTTGCCTGTAATTGGGTTCATGGTGTTGCGTAGTTGAATGTGCTTACAATCATCGTGTGATGCTTCTTTTAAAGGATGCAAGGCTGTTTGTAGAAGGCAGTGGATTAGATTTGGTTCCCTTTTTTGCTTATTATCCATTTCTAACCCATAATTTCTTATTTACTATGAAAATCCCTCTGCCTCTTATCTCTTGTAAAGTCATAATTTTTCTCCTCGTGTACACAGGTCAGCCAATGGTATGAGTTAGTGATATTCACCGCTTCGCTTGAGATCTATGGCGCGGGAGTAGCGGATCATTTAGACAATGGCCGACACATCTTTCAACGACGCTACTATCGACAACACTGTCTCTATGACAGCGGTAGTTACTCCAAAGACCTCTCACGTGTCTCCACCGACCTCTCTTCCATTTTCATTCTTGACAATTCACCCGGCGCCTACCGCTCATTCCCCGGTGAGCTGCATGTCTAATTTCTGGTTTTTTATCATCTCTTTATGTTAATCATTTCTCCTTTATCTGGTTTCGCATCTTTCTAACGTAGTACCACTGCTGTATTCAGTAATTGGATAAAATAAGTATCTGGCAGTGTATATTCGTTAGTTTAATCCTCGCATGCAATAATTTATTGATTATTTTCTTATCGACACAAGTCTCTTTAATTGGCTTTGCTGCCATCTTGTTCTTATATATATAGTAGTGTAGTTAATGCTCTGTTTTCACTGTTAGCTGTTCCCCTGAAACCATTCTTTGCCCTAGTTCATTCTGTAACCTTCTCCGTGGAGTTTTATCCACACACTTTTGCAGTTTCGTTATGGCCTCCCTTTTTTGTCTTTTCTACAGTATGGGTCACACAATTTGAATTGCAATAGCAAGAGTATCCCCTAAACTCGCTCTTTCAATATTTTCTGTGTGCCTATTCTCGAATGTGACTTGGTTATACTTTGTTTACGCTTAAATATAATTTATGCTTCCCCCCCCCCCCCCCCCCACCTATTTTCATAAGTTGTCTCATTTTTTATTTTCAGGGTGTTCAACTGCTTGTAAAACCGGCTTTATTCCTTTGCCATTTTTAGGAGCCTATTGTTTTAAGGAAATAATATACGCCGGCATCTACTTAAAACTCAGTATGCTTGTACGTGTGGGCCAATATTGAGCTTTAAAAAATTGCTATTTAGGTATGTACTTGAAAATCTTGTATTCGTAGCAATTTTCTCTCAACATGAATTATTATTAACGTCAAAGCAATTCACAGTTATAGTAGGGGGAGGTACATGCGGATGTTGGGAGTTGGATAAAAGTCCAAAAGTGTTGTGGCATCAAAAGAGCTTTTCTTACTACTAATTTTCAAGTTCTTGTCATCAATTCCCTCTTCAAATTGACTCCTAGTTTGGTGACGGTTTGAATTTCTTGGACATGCTTTCGCTTCTAATCTCCACTTTTTGTTTTTTAACATTTGTCTCCCCAAGTGCACGGGTGATGCCATTTAACGTTGCTTGGTTTGGATTTTACGGAACTTGTAAATACCCTTATTTTTTCAGTGCACAAATTTACCCTCGTGAGTTAATCTCTGTTTTAAATTAGCATTTTTGTTTGTCGCAAAATGTACATTACATCTTGGAAGCAAGTCTTTCGGACACACACATGGAGGAAATGAAAATGCCTTGCCTCCTTTGGAGATGGTCTTGGAAGAAAATATCGCCCCTTACACACGCGTGGCATTCCTTTGTGTCACTCTAATCCAACCTGGAATTTCCCTAGTCCTTTATTTACTATGCAATTGGATTTCTGTCTTTTGGTTTTTGTATAGTTTCGGTTATTGAGGCCTATTTATTAGCTTATTGTCTCGTTTTGAAATCGATTTCAGGGCATTTACACTGTCACTATCATCAGTTCTTATGTGAGCGAGGCTTTTACATTCATTGCACAGTTAGTCAAGTCAAAAGAATTTGTTGGTGGTGTTCTTACCTTTGGTGGTGGAGACTGGTTTATACCTTCTACATTCTTGTCATCGCCTTTTGTTGTTTTAATTGATCACATAATTTCCAGATCCAGTAGACAACACCACTATTCTAATTCTGAATCCATTGAGCTCTGGTCCATCATCCTCTCTCTGAGGGATAATTGGACTTGGTTTGCCTTCAAGGTTTTCTTTTCACACTCAGTGATAAACTGATGAACTTTTATCTGATATAAGTATATGCACAATGCTGCTTATCTTAATTTGGTACTATGTTGTGCCTTCTCAATGTGAAAATTCTCGAATTCGGCTTGAATTTCTTTTTTTTTCACTTACTTTTCCTTACAAATATCACAACGCATCGAAGTTGTAAACCACAATTAAAGTGCAGGGCAGCGCTTGATTTTGGGTTTTTCTCCTCGGTCCAACTTTAAAACTACTCTTCATGTCCTCTTGCTGAATTTCCTAATCTCTCTTTCACTAGTATTAACAACTTTTCAAATATGTTCTTCCAGGTGTCCCATTGTGTGTGAATTTATATGCAAATGTCTACCCCCCCCCCCCCCCCCCCAAATAATCAGCGTGTTCTGGCTTGTTAGCGAAATGCTCTGTTTACTAGGTTACTTGATAGTTATTTAGGGGCGCTTTTTGATCGCGTGTGTGCTTAACTTAGCACATTTCGGCCCATTCGTGATATAAACCGGTCTGTCGTTTAAACTTTTAACCTAAAAATACCCAACAATACCCTATTTTCAAAATATGGCAAGTTTCGAAACCATTTTATGCTTAATCAATTTAAACTAAGAGTTTTGGCCATTAGTTTGGACAGGAAGTGCATGGTTTGCAGTATTTATTTTTCTTGCCAAGAGTTTAAGGTAGGTAAATAGAAACTGAGAGTTTCTGTTATAGTCTCAGTTCTGAAACTTCATTCATTGGCACTTTTTAGGCTCGTTTAATTGAAGCTTAGCTATCACGATCGTAAGTTCGCACTCGTGTAGGCTCTCTTGATCCAAATTCGTCTGCGAAAGAAGGCGCGCAAATATGTACACGATTTCACTCAATCTAAACCAGCGGTTGTTTGTTCTACTTCCATATTTGCAGTTATTTAGACTGTATTTATCGAAAGCTGTGGATAATATTGGCTTAAATGATAACAGCTAATAATTCTGAATGTTTGCCGTCTACTATTGTACTACTTTTTGAGATCGCTGTTTTATAAAGATTGATTACGGAAATGCAGTGGAAAGTAACTCCGCCTCCTCCCGTCGCTTTTGTTATCATCTGATCAAATTCTGAACCATGTTCCTAGCAAACAGAAAATATCGAAGCAATGTCGCTTCTCAAAATATGTCAAATAACTCGTAATCTTGTTACCTTGAAGAAGGACACGCTTTGTCTTCATAGGAAATGTTAAGATTGTAATTTTTTTTCGATCACTTTGTTGTTGTTTCCACCTTTTCTTTTTTTCACCATTATTGCAAATGATGCCTATCACTTAGATCGTGTAATAGAACAATTCGGAATTATGAAATATATGCCATACCATAGTTCTAATCGAAATACGATAGTGGCTCAAAGTAATAATGAGAATTTGTCCTTATTCTTCTTGGCTGGACGAAATGGTGGGATCGTTTTCCTTAGATCAATAGCTGCATGGCTTGCCTGAGGCAACTGGTAGATGTGGAGTGCGTTATTTTCTTGTGCCATCTCGTCGTCTCTCTTTTTCCATCATTTCCAAAAATAGAGTCACAGATTGCAGTGGTGGGGGCGGGGGAGGGATTTTCGTGTTCAATCGCACATTCCCTCGGTTTCATGTCTGCTATATATTCGCTTGTTTTCCATTCATTAATTATTCGCAAAGTACGCCCTTATTATGGATTTGAGTTGTTTATTTAGTTCACCAGGTGGGCTTATTGTCCACTCATAATGGTGGGTGATTAATGTCTGATACCTTTTATCGTTATTTAGGTGCTTTAAAGGGCACCTTTTCTTAATTTTAAGAACTGCCAACAAATGTTGGGGGGGGGGGGAATATTTGGTTGATCAATGCACCTTCATTGAATCCGCAGTACTTCATAGAACTCGTGACATCAACCGAGTGCTTATATATTGTGATTGGATTTTGCTTCGAGTGTGTTTTCTCATTAGCTTTGCTATGGTAAAGTTATCTTAGTTGGTATCAGCTAAATGTTTACGGTTTTTTTAGAGATGTAATAGGCAACCATTTAATTTGTCAACTTTTATACGGCCTCTGTGCTTAGCGTTAATAAATCCTCACTTTGAAATATCGGGTTATAACAAGGCGATCTGGAACCCTTTTTCAAAATCCGACAGTATTCGCTTTCAAATGCCTAAGATCGTGCTTCTATATCTGAAGGTCTGTTAAAGGACTACGACTCATCTATTTGTTTGAGTATCTCATCGGAAGTATTGATTTCACATCAAAAACTCATTTACATCAAATGCCAGGCGTTTCGATAGTTATCATTAGCCCTTTAGCTGACTTCAGGCGTCACAGAGGGGCATCAAAGTGAGAGAAAGTCGAGAGGGGGGAACATAAGAGTGATCCACAAATGTAAAAGAGACAGACAGAGAAAAAGTAAGATGAGTACCGTGAAAGTGGTCGAATGTGACATACAGTTCTGTCATGAAAGTTTGAAGTCAGAAGTCAACTGCCTGTCAACAGACTTTTTTGCCGGATGAGTATACGATGCCAAGGGTGCACCACGTGGAGGTAAGTCCATCGCACACCTTACATCAAGTATTTAAATCCCAGAAATACCTCATTGTATTAATGTTTCCTATTATACTTTCTTCCCAATTCCCTTCGATTGGAAATTAGTCTGTCTCACAAATGCTCTGTTATGTGCCATACCTTAATATTGGAAGCCAATTTGCTCAGAAGAAGGAGACGAGAAGCAGCCGAAGTCTGGGAGTATTTAAGTAGTTGATGATATTACTTGAAATTTTATTATTTTTTCTCGTATAAACGGTGTACTTGCAATAAATAAAGAGCTGCCAGTTAGATTATTTTAGGGGGTGAATGTTAGATGTAGTAATAACCCGAATATGCCAACGTATCATCATGAGACTTCTTTCCAAGTTATGAGCATTGAATAAAATTGCTAGCACAATTGACTTGTATTATTTCTAATTGGGGAATTAAAACGATTTTATTTATTCAAGATATGCTTTTTACATTTAAGACAACGCCATCCCTATTCAATCCTGGTTTTCCGATCCACAAGATACCGCTCTCCTCTGTCTCCTGCCAGTTCTAGATGCCCTTCGTTTTGTCTCAGATGTGCGTTCCATTTTGAGTCGTAATTTGCATCGAGATGTTCAACCTCTGGGCCTGATGGCTCCACGAGGAGGTGTCGGCTTAACTACCAACGCCAGTAACGCAAATCCAGTCACAGCTGCCCATTCAACTACTCGACAGAGCCACCTTATGATGTGACAAGGCGGGGGAGAGAATCCAACCCTCTCTCTCTCAACTCAACTGCATTTTGATTATCTAATACCCCCCCCCCGCAGCTGCGCTCCCCCTCCCCCAGCCCCGCCCTCGAAATATTTCCTTTTTGGTGTATTCATCTGTCCACATATATTGCCGCCATGAATTGAAATTCGATGCCCTCTGTTCCCTGTCCTGTCTCTGTATTCTGATAAGTAGAAGTGTTTTTACAATTAACTGCGCTTGTGAATTATGTTTGCTATTGAAGTAGATTTGAAATTGATTATTAGTAGAGTCATGGTTCACCTATCTTCTCCTGTAATCTTTCAATCAATAAAATGGCATTAACTCCCCCATCCTAGATATATTTCCTGTTAACTCAGACAGTTGTGAGTTGTCTGTCGGGTGACACTCGAGTGCATCGGGTCACTATTCTCATCTTACCTGTATAACCTATATTATTTTCTACGACAAAGAACCTATAAGTAGTTCAGTGATTAATAGAGCCTTCGAAGAGAAAGTTGAGGTCGTGCACCGTATTCTTGCTGCGTTCGTGTTCTCTCATGTTTCCGCGTAGCCGCAGGCAATGCTTAAGAGCACTCTGAAAGGAAAATAGTATGGGATAACAGATATTCAAACGTCCCCCTCCCCCACAATAAATTTAAAACAAATGGCAGGCGTTTTGATAGTTATCATTAGCCCTTTAGCTGACTTCAGTCTTCACAGAGGGGAAGGAGCATCAAGGAGAAAAAAGTGGAGATGGTGGTGGGGGGGGGGGGGGTGGGAGCAGAAGAGTATTTTGAAGATGTAAAAGAGAAAAAATGTGAGCTGAGTAGTGTGGAAGGAGTCGAATAAGACACGGTAGGGTGATGGTAGTTTGAAGTGAGAAGTCAATAGACCTTTTGCCGTATGAGTATACGTTGACCAGTGTGCACCACGTGGAGGTAAGTCTATCGCACACCCCTCTACCCACAATAATAAAGATAAGCTCTATCACACACAATTGTTCCTTAAACCGTCAGCTGAAATATAGTCTTGGACCAAATTAACTAGCCACCGAAAATACACAGAAGGTAACCCAGCGCTTTGCTTTGAAAGCGTTTAAAACCACTCTTAGCTTTAGAAATCCGGCAATGTCACAATTGGAGAAGTGGGAGAAACTTAAACAAATGCTAATGGCGTCAAGGAAACAAGTCAATAATCTGTTTACTTCTTTCATGCCACTTCTTCCTCATAAGACTTCAATTTTGAATTTATCGCAAATCCTCTGGGCTTCCTGTGAGTCCTTTAGAGCAGTGTATCCACTTTAGTTGATACAGTATTAATGAGTTCAACAGGAGTCCCCGCAATGCTATTTCAATTAGACGAATCATGTGAGCCCAAATGTGGTTGTACTGACTGAGACATTGAGTGGACTTGGTCATTTTATATGAAGCATGAGTTCTAGAGCAGCGCAGAGTACGACAACCTACTTTATAAACTTTTAGGAGACATATTCGATTTTTCCCTCGATTATGCAGACAGGGTGTCGAGACTAATTATTGCTTGATCACGATAGGCCTGGAACCATCGAAGACTCCATAGAGTGCGTGAAATTGCGTAATTCCACACTTTCTCTGACTGGTTAGTACAAATTCATGCCATCATTGGTCGACTTAACCATAATTGCAATAGGAAGCACTGTAGGAAAAATAGATCTAACCAGAGATAGAATTGATTTTTTTCTAAAATTTACAGAAGCAATGGTTTTAGATGTGTCAGTTTTTGCAGTTTGTTTTATCTCTGAGGCTATTTTGCTACAATTTCTATAAAGAAAAAAACAGTTCAATGTCAATTCAGAAGCCGGAGACTTTTGCTGATCGTCAGGGAGCGGTAACTTCAAAGTGTGCTCAATGCGCTAAAGGGTGGCTTGTCCCCATATTGGCCACAAGTTTCTGAACTCAGTAATAACACCTAAATGCCCCAAAGACAAGGCAAGACAACTACCCCCAAAATAAAGCACATTTCAGTAATTATGTGGCTTTTATGGATAATGAACAATTATTCGTTCGTTTAATTTGTACTGAATACAATTAGTCATTTATAGCCATCTTTTGGCAAAAATCTAATTCTTTGCGTTTCAGCAATTTTGTTGCCTAATTCGTGATTGGGCCTTTATCTCCATAGTGAATTCATATTTGTTGTGTCCGGACATTATTAATTAATACATTGATCTGAGCAAAGTTTCAACCAATTTAGAAATAACGTTTTTTCCACTTGAGCACACTGTCATCTAACTCGATTCGTGTCTATTTTCTATATCCATGTGCTCATACCGATTTTCTGCTAGTTGCAAACTCTACTATGACTACCAAAGTCATCATTTATTTATTTATATCAAATGGCAGGCGTCTTGATGGTTATCATTAGCCCTTTAGTTGACTTCAGTCTACACAGAGGGGAAGGAACACCAAATTGAAAAATTCGATAGGTGGGGGGGACAGAAGAGTGCTTCAAAGATGTAAGAGACAAACACAAAGGTAGAACAAATGTGAGGTGAGTACTGTAGAAATAGTCGAATTTGGCATAGAGTGAGGTGATGGTAGTTTGATGTGAGAAGTCAACTCCCACTCAATAGACTTTTCGCCGTATGAATATACGTTGCCCAGGGTGCACCACGTGGAGGTAAGTCTATCGCACACCCCCCAAAGTCATCATGATTACGTGGTTAGCTTTATTAAGTTAATTAATTCATCACTTGCTTTCAATTCCTTACATTTCTAAATGAAGTTTTAAGTGGATTCGTGACTACGCTTTTTAGTATCCAGCCGTTAGATAACTTCTCACCTAAGGTAATCCAATTTACCACATTAGGATTATGGCCCAATTTAAGCAAAAATATCAACTGTAGGGGCAGTTGCTTGATTTTATTGATATATTTGATAAATTTTTGTTGTTAAATACACTTTGGATATAGTTTTTGCACATTTGGTGTAATAAAAAGTGAGTTTTCTGTGTGCTTCACAACTGGATGTTTGTTTTCGTTTCGAGAACCAACAGTTAAATCTGCATAAACATTTAATTAACTTTTTTTATTATTTCATCACATGTTTTGAGCATTTTCGTAATGACTTTATCTATAATACTAGGTTGCCCTTCTAATTCAAGCTGTCGTTCCTTTAACCCCTCGATAACTCATTATTGGAATCAAATGCTTAGACGCCTTTTGTAACGATTCCTTTCGGTCCCTTAGACCATGTTTCTGCGCTGATCCATCTTCCTCTGCATGTCATAAAACTGGCCTTATGACGATGCTGGATCCCAATAACTTGGGTTTTAACTCTCAATCATTCTGATGAAACTTTACGTAACAGATCAATTTTTTTCTTACTTAACCAAGTCAAATTTAATTTACTACTAATTTATGGCTTACTGTCATATATTTTTTTTAATTCGAGCCATGTATATGTCGGCAATGGAATAAATCTTGTACATTATGGCGATGCAAATGTTTGGGCGGTGAGTATACATGTAACCAATTTGTGTTTTTGTTTAAAAAAAGTAAATTTTGGAAGAAAAGAAAGCCTATTTATGATGCCGATAGGGAGGCAGCCTAGAATTGATTAAATGACAACAATATTGAGTTCTTTCCATCTTGCAGCTCTATAAATTACTCTGGTGGCTAGGTGTTCAGCGTGATCTTGTGTCAGGTGAGAAGTTGGAAAAATGAATGCATTGATTATTGGCAGAATGCAAGTTTCTCGAAAGGGGGATTCTAAAATGCCACTTCCCACTACCCAAGTTAGTTACTGGTAACGCATTTACTGGTCTCCGAAAATTTATGCGAATCAACCATTTAAAATCAGATTAACGCTCTTCACAAACTCCTTATTGAAAAAATCTCTCTCGCTATCCCTCTCCCACAGTCGGTATGCCAATATCAGACTTCGCAGATGGGGGTGTGCGATAGACTTACCTCCACGTGGTGCACCCTGGGCAACGTATACTCATACGGCAAAAAAGTCAATTAACTCGCAGTTGACTTCTCACTTCAAACTACCATGGCCCGACTATTTGTCATATTCGACCCCTCACAGTACTCACCTCACCTTTTCTCTACCTTTGTGTCTGTCTGCCTCTTTTACATCTGTGAATCGCTCTTCTGATCCCCACCCCTCGACTTTCTGCTACTTTGATGAACCTTCCTTCTGTGAAGCCCGAAGTCAGCTAAATGGCTAATGATAGCTATCATAGCGCCTGCCATTTGAAATAAATAAAGGCTCGCAGACTTAATCTCATGTGCGTTGGCTTACTACTTATTATTTGCTTATTCTACACTCGTGTCTGGATTTGCAATCACTGCACTGACGCAGTTATTAGCTGAGCAGACAGCTAATCAACTCCAACAAATTTTCATGGTTATATAAGCAAAAAAATAAATCCTTAATAATGAGAAAGGCAAATGTGGATTAGAGAAAGCCACAAGTACCCTCCTTTCTTCTGGGTCTCAGCAACTGTCTCACTATAAATCTTGGGTGAGTCTTGTTAAAGCAGATTCACTGTCGACGCAGTTTAAATACGTCTGCTAA
>UZAE01000537.1:0-21573 GCA_900617975.1 Rodentolepis nana | reverse complement strand
CTATAAATGTAAAAGTTTCGGTTTTGAGCTGACTACAACATATAGTAATCAATGACTATATGGCCAGAAGTAGCCAACGGATGCATTAGACATTCACGCTTTACTGATGAGTTCTGGGATTTGTGGTTAATTAGGCCACAGTATTCTACCATTGGGAACTGAATTTGAGAACGATCTCAGTGAATCTCATTGACGATTGCCGCACCTCAATTGGCGCTTAACACATTTAATTGTCCTGAGATGTATAAGCAGATAGACTGATTAAGCTTTGAAATGGTGCAGTCCACAGCACTACCACGACTGTCCAGTCGGATCTCACAAGGCCACCAAATACCTTCTAGGAGCATAAAATTCAAGCCACACTATCCCAATCACTATCACACTATCATGGCTGTCTTCTTACCTTTGAAGCATCTACACTAGGTGAGAACTACGCTTACTCAAGGGCTCTTTTTAAAGCATTCCGGGTAGTGGGAGAGACAATTTCAGTGATAGGACAGGAACATCGACTATATGAGCGCACTGCTGAGGAACATGGTGATCGAATTGAAGGTAATCAAAGATGTCGGAGTAAATAAAACGTGAGGCACAGTGATTAAGCTAAGGAAACAACTATTTTGAAACCACAAATCCAATCGAGCACATTTCAAACACAACACAATACAATGCACCAATACCAATAATTAACATAAAAAAGAAAACATTTGATAAGAAAAGTCCAAGTCTTTACAATCGACACCGTTCAAGTACAAATTTGGCATCATCTAACAAATAAAAAGTGGAGGTGTCCATATCAGTGGTTTACCTGCATTTGACATGGCTGATCAAATGGATTCGAAAGGTCCTTCACTAAGGCTGTTGCACGTAAACGCATCCACGCACGCCAGAATTGGAAGGTGCGGTCGTACAACCAGTGCCCAATCCGCCACAAATTGGTGACTCTGACGTGTTGCCAAAGACTGATTTCAAACATTCTGCAGATAAACAATCTCTCACTGGCATCGCGATTTTCTCTTCGTATCCCTCGGTGGTCTTTTTCTGCTCGAATTATCACAATCAACTCCCGTCCGCTGCCGTTACCCACAAAATGTCGAATCCTGACTTCTTCTGCTCAACCGAGACCCGATATCTGAATGGCGACGTGATTGCACTTTGCGTCGCTCTACATACCTGATGGTTCCTCTCCACACTTACGATTAACACATCAACGGCTCTCCTTTCACTCGCTATGCCTCCCTCAGAATGCCTTCATAAACAGGCAAGTCGGAACACGTTGCGATTCAAATTTCAATCTTTACACGAAACTCAAGGACCCTTTAATTTTACAAAATGGAACACATCAGCCGGAACAGGCTACTCTTCGATGACTTCTCTTACAGGTTCCTAACTCAATGCGACATTTCAACCGGCAAGCCAAGGCGAACCGCCAGGCAAGCACACAACGGAAGATTTCGACCGGATTATCGCAACCAAACATCCGTTCAACAAGAAAGTTGATCACTTATCGTTACCTCTGGCGAAACATCCAACAGGACGCTCGTCAGTGAACCAAATACTGTTCCACTCGTCCAGCCGGCAAGGTCCACAAGCGTGAACGAAGACCACTTTGCTACTTCTTCCAACTCCAACTATCCTGCCCCTGCAGTTCTAACACCTGTCCCACCTCTACTCAAAACCCTGTTACACTAAGACCAAAGATCTACCCCCCCCCCTTCAACTGGTTGATTTTGTTCATTAACCATTATTTTTCAAGCGTTCGTTGCATTTCAGCTATCTACAAACGTTCCAGAGGGAGAGCGTTGTGGAACACGTCATCGTTTAACGCTTCATCGCATGCACACAACCAGTGGCCAATAGGAAGCCTTCGTCTGTTTAACCTAATCCGCCATGATGATCATGATTAAGTTCCCTGCGTGTATACTTTTACCCACAATACCCTTACTGAATGAACGTGTTACATGCCATGAGTCTGTATCCTCTATAGCTGGGCTGTAGCTTAGCTAGTTCTGGGAGTCTAGCTAGATGTAGGAGAATCTGCCACAGAGATTACTGAGTCAGTCAGGCTTTACTAGTGTAGCAAATCGCTACAAGGATGTTACGTTCAACGAGATCATAGTTCCCGAAGTCAAAAGTAGCTGCTTCCAATTCGTGTTCCAGAAGTCCAATTCCATCTAAAAGTTAAAGAAATTGAAAAAAAAACAGAAGACGAGAGATAATATATACTAAAGTACAAGATGTACACTTCCCAGCCAACATATTAGTAAGTAGAGGGTAAAATGTCTTTATTTCCCCAACAATAAGGCCCAAGATGCTAATCCGCCAGTCGATGCCGAGCATTGAAACTGATGAGATGACTGCGCAAATGTGACCGTCCGCATAGTGAACTCACTGACTACATGCATAAGGCACAAGTTAGTTATGCCGAATCGTCCTTCACTCCCAAAAAATTAACTTCCAAAACAAATAGTAACAGAAATAGCAAATCGAACATTAAAATTCAAAATGCCATCGTAATTCTCAAAACACACCCTTTTCACAAAATACAAGTATAACCTCTGCGTATACCACCTTTGAAAACAAAGATGGAAAGAAAAGGGTCCATTTAATTTAGGCCGAAAAGGGTTAAATCAGAGGGCGACCCCTCAATTTTCTATCGGCCATATTTAATCCATGACAAAATCCAATGGTTGTTACAAGGCAACTTACACTACAAAACTTTCGAGTCAAAGGACCAATTAGCATGCCTAAAAAATTTAAACTATTCAAACGTTTTAAAATATCACAATTTTGGAAATTAATTGCCGATTGGTTTCTAATTTTAACGAGCTTGATTCGGAATTTTAAAATTTTAATTTTGTTTATTAGCATTAAAAAAGGATCAAACTAAGTTCCTTTATTGGAGCAAACCTCCTTTTATTCATGAATAATCTTAAATAATTTTTCTTTACACCTGTTAGATCAACTGAAATATATAAAGATGGTTAGAAGCTAACTCATAGCAATAAGATAAGAATGCGTCATTTACACCAAATTAATGCAATGAAATCTTAAGAGGTGAAATCGTTTGATATATGTCAGATAAATACATTCATTGGTTTGTATATTCATAAAATTACTTCAGAGGAAACGAGGAGTTAATGCACTCCTTACCGAAGAGGGTTACCCATTTTCTGTTTGACATTTTGATTAAGAAATATGTTCTGGGTTTAAAAATACTAAGAACATGATGACACTTCGCTCAGTCACCCTTACAGTTAGATTCAACTATTGTAAAGTGCTCCAAAATATATGAAAAACCAGGGGTTGTATGATTGTAGAGCGCAAACATATTTTCAAATTTCTTTTTCAATGATTTTCATCTCCCTATATTGCTAACCGGTTGTGTTGTATAGACTTACCTCCACGTGGTGCACCCTGGGCAACGTATACTCATACGGCAAAAAGTCCATAAATCGGCATTTGACTTCTGACTTCAAACTACAGTAGCCCAACTCTATGCCAGTTTTGACTACTTTCACAGTACCCGCCTCACCCTTTTTCTACCTTTTCTACCCTCGTCTTTGAAACACTCTTCTGTCCCGCCCCCTCTCAACTTTTTCACTTTGATGTTCCTTCCCCTCTGTGAAGCCTGAAGTCAACTAAAGGGCTAATGATAGCTATCAAAACCCCTGCCATTTGATATAAATAAATATTGTTAACCGACCATCTGCTTTACTCTAATAAGCACTTACATCGACTCAAACATTAAAAAAATATTCGTGAACTTATTGATAGATAACTCTTGATCTCTACTGGTTTAGTTTTGAGTCATAACCGGTGACTTCGATTATGTTATTCAGTATTTATGGAGGGTAGAGCTCATCTTGAAAGAATTTCACTAAGATTGTTTAGTCAACCTTACTGTAATGTAACGTAATCAAATTAGTTAAAAATCGTTAGGAGTGTTATTTTTTTATATAAACTCTATATTTAAAACTCAAGGTCATAATTTTATGTTCTTTAATGACTTAGCATTATAAAATTTTGTTTTAGCCATATCTCTAATATTTAAAGAGCTGTAGTGAAGTGATATCTATGGGGCAGATATGTTAGAGACAGAAATAGGAATTAATACAAATGCAACAGCAGAGAAGTGGATATTATACAAGAT
Source organism: Rodentolepis nana (assembly GCA_900617975.1). NCBI lineage: Eukaryota > Metazoa > Platyhelminthes > Cestoda > Cyclophyllidea > Hymenolepididae > Rodentolepis > Rodentolepis nana. The sequence goes on along the minus strand of UZAE01000537.1, from coordinate 17,423 downwards.
TATTAACGTTTGTGATCTAAGCAAATATAACAAAATGATGGCGTATTATCTGAAAATATGCGAGGATGTTTTTTAACAGTTACTCAAATCTAATTTTCTTAAAACCATTATAGGAAGCCTTATACTGTTAAGTAAAATTACTGGTTTACATAATGTTTCTGATCAAAGATTAATCCAATTACTTACTACTGATTAGTAGTTGCTACTTCTCTATGCCTTCTGTTCCTAGCTAAAAGTCCTTTCTTATGAAAAAATTGATTTTGAAGGGGGTTAATTACATCTTTAATTGGCACTATTGACAAAATGATAGATTCATCTGTTAATTTATTTCACTGCAGGATTTTGATGAAGGGTGTAGAGCAGTTCCTAAATACTTTGTGGTCTGAATTTTAATAAATTTTATAGTTTTTCTTGCAATAGAATAGTTAATTAACAAAATAACATAAATTTGCTAAATTGAAAATAGGATATGAAATATTAAGTAGTTATTTTTATTGATGTCTACTAATATCAACTTAAAAATGAGTTAGAATCTACAAAATACACAATTAGATTGGCCAGTGGAATTTCTCAAAATTATCATTGTATGAATTGAATATTGGAAATAAATGTCAGATTGAACTTCTGGCTCCCCTTAAAAAGCTATGTTATATTATCTACATATGGTAGGTAAAAGTGACCGCAAAAAATTTACGAGAATGCAAGCCTGTAGGTAAGGCTATAATAAAAATTATAAATTTTTATTGTGTAGCCTTACAAAATTGGCTACAATTATATTATGAGATATGATTATCATTATATTATTTTACAATGTTTTCACCTTTTCTTGACTTGAATAAATATTAATCAGTAAAAACAAATATTCAGGAAATTAATTAAATACGGGTTTGACCAATGCTGCTTGCCTCCTGTTTTGTGCATATTGTCTTTGCTGTCTTACGCGATGGTAACTTTTGTATATGATTGTCATTCCTTTAGTCGGCAATATTTAATTTTCAAAGCCTTTTGACTGTTATTATTCTCCTCATTTGCACTTGCACATATGTTCGTGCATTAAAACCTGAATTTCTCGATCGCTATAAGACGGGGTATGACATATTTATCTCTACTTATTTATAGATTTTCTGGGACTTTTTGGAAATGCGCCAGAGTAGGCGAGCGCAAAAGCCCTTATATTGCTTTCTGTTGTCTTATCCTTGCTTTCTTCATCCTTGTTAATAGTTAGTTTCGTTAATTTTCAATAAAGCATTTGCTTGCATTACTATCTTCTGGCTTGTTGTATAAAGCCTCAACCGCATACCTAGGTACCTTATCACTTTTAGCGTGTGATGATTCCGACGGTAGTAGCGAGATCTCTGCGTCCGGTTTTGCGCACTGTATCTCGTCGTGGTTCAACGAAAATGCCTGATCCCTACCGCGAATCCTATTCTCTTCTCAGAGATCCCGTTCCTGTTGGGGGATTCTTCTTGGTCGCTGCTCCTCTCGCTTGGATGTTCTATGATATGGCTTTCCAACCTGATAAAGAAATTGAACCAAAATAATCTTCACATGTGTAGCCTTTATATTTAGCCCATAAAAGATAGCGTATCAAATCCGACTTTTGTTGATTGCTTGCAGTGATTGTTACGAAATGTATTTATTAATTTATTTCCTAGACATGTTTCGTTTAATATCAAGCGGTGTCAGGAACCTCTTAAATTCTTCGCGTGCCCGACTGGCTCTTTCGAATCACAGGTTTAGTTGTTTAGCAGAGCCCCCTTCAAAACCCAATGAACGACATAGTGGGCCAATGTATACAGTCACTCGTGAGGCTTCGAGTAAACGCTTTTCTAAAGAAGCTTGCTACGCTTTTGCCCTTGGGTTTGGTATTCTTGGCTCAGTGTTGGCTCTGAATGGTTTTATTTACTATTGGGATAACAGATATGCTGATCCCGGTGCTCATCCGATTTACGAAAAGTTTGGTCAATTTCAATTTTTTTTTATTTGATAAAAATCATGCCTAATTTTATTGCTATTGATTTTAGAAAACCTCCGGCTAAACCTGTCCAAGAGCCAATCCTAAGTAAGTCTATGCTTTCAATTTAAATGTTAAAGCTTTAGAAAATAATTTCGTGCTTCATTGCTGGTTTGTTGTTGATGCTATTATTAAAAGTTAAATTACCTGTTATCGTAGAAAACTACTGTTTGTATATGAATTTTACATTCAGATTTGAAAAGCCTAGAGTTCTTTTTTAATGTCACTTTTGTTTAGATTGAAGATTATTTTTGGTATTTGGGCGACTGGGCACTTTAAATGCATGCCCTAATTTTCTTGAGAAGAGAATGATGCATTTAATTGGAGGTATCCAAACTTGGGTATTTTGTGTAGCCATGGACCTATTAATTGTTAATATCACTGAAATCAGCATGTGGTTCTGTTATCCTTATTTGGTCAATCCACCTTGGCTAACTCTTAGCTTGATTAATTGCAAAATTTCGGACTGCTGATTGTCTTTAACATTCACGGCTGCTCTAATTATTGAATGTGGTGTACTACATGAATAGAGTTTGTTGATGTGGATTTATATTAAGAACTAGCTATAGTACGGTGTACACTTGAAACAGCTTAATTGCATTTCTCGAGCTAATGGTTTTTAGACCGAAATCACATTTGGGAATTGAAGTTGTCTATGCATTTTACGCTCACTTCGTTCTTAATCGATTAGCGATACTTCGAAATATTTCGTCAAGATAGTACTTTATGTCGTAAGAGAATATTTAAACCCGCCAGTGATATAATAGAGAATTATATTCGTATAGCTTAAGAAATGAAACAAGTTAAGAGATTGATTTGCTGGCCAATCAAATTTACGGTCTCCAAGTTTAAAAACTTTAGTGATACATTGGCCAATCGGTAGTCCTGGGTAGGTAGACTCTACAACATGTTCTTCCGTGGCTACCTAGTGATGTATGTTCACCAATTGTACTTATTAATACTTGTATGTGAGAGGGTTAATCAAATGTCAGTTTGCGAACGCGTTCTATAATGGGGACTTTTGTTTTCATTTCTTTAACCTTTTTTTTGCGTCAGCACGGTGATATTATCTAAATGTAGATCGGTTGTTTCTAAGTATATTCCCACCTACTTACTCTTTTGCCAGAATTGGTTTCCCATAACAGACCTTTGATTCACTTTATGCCTGTGTCTACAACAGGTGTGTTCTTGCTATCGACACTTCATAATATTCAGTTACCAATTATTGTTCCTACTGGCGAGCTGGACTTACATGCGTCTATTTTTTAGAGGATCACGTTATTTGAACACTTCAGAGTAGTTTATCCTGCTGAAAGAATGAAGATTTCCATTTCATTAACCCCAGTAATTTTCCGATTCGGAGGTTCTGGTCCTGGGACCGTCGATTTGTGATTATAATTGAAGTTGCGTTTGTTACCGCTTATGTCCTTATAGCCTCAATGGGTTTGACCTTAATAATTCCATTCACTTTAATCTGAACCAAAATAAGTTCTTGGCTCTCATAGTTAACGATCTTAATTGGTTGACATTTTCATTTTCCACCGTTCCACATACGAATTTATGTTCGCTTGATAATAAAGTCAAGGTATGCCCGAAGTGCCCGATTTCGCAAGTTTTTGATTTTACTGAACTACAAGTTGTTGCAGACTGCCAATAATAAATGGTAACGAAGTCTGTGGGATGATGCGAACTTTTTACGAATTAACATTTTCATTAGCCAGCTCTTAAGTCAGGAACTGTGTTAGTTTACACATTTTTCTTCTTACCTACAGGTCTGTTAGATTGAATTCGCTTGTGATGCTAACCAGATCCTCTACCTATTTTTTGTTTTAGCACCATCACCTGTTGACAATGAGACTCCCAAATTATCGGAGGAATCAACCATGCCAAATCCCAAAACACCTACCTACAAGCTTCCCCTTCACGTAAAACATGTAATAATTGGGGCGGGGGCAACAGGAATGTCTGCTGCTCGTGCAATTCGTTCCGCTGATCCTTTGGCTAAAATTCTTCTGGTTGCTGGGGACTCAACTTGTGGTGAGGACCTCATTGAAGTTGTTGGAGAAGACGGAGAGATAATGGCCTACCCACCTCCCTATGTCCGACCAGTTTTGAGTGGGGGTTTGTGGTGGAGGTCTCCGGAAAGGCGCAAAGTTATGCTCAATCCCGGTGGTGACATCCGAACGCATTCCTGGTTCTTCTATGAACCTCTGAGTTTCTTCATTGATCCGGAGGCGTGAGTCAGAAATTTCTTTGCTTGCATCTACTAAATATAGATCAGTACAGAACATCACTTTTAATGTGCCCTATCCCATTAAGAAACAGTGAAGCATTGACTGGTTTGTTACTTTTTATTTTGTTCCGATCATTTCCCTGACTTCCATATAACTCATTCCAACATCAAATAACGTTCCATACTACAAATCCCAGTTTTCACAGTAAAATACAACTGAGTTACATCTTTACACGTCATAGGCAGCGAGGATCATGCTTTTAATACCCGTTCCAAAAAAAGCTCGTTTATATTGGCTTAAGGATGCCCTTTGCTTTTCTTTTGTGCTAAACCGGTCAAAGGTTGCACATTTGTGAAAACGACCCGACAGCAGTATTTATTCGGATGTTAAGCTTTAGTAAAAAATTCAACTAATATACTCAACTCATGGCTAATTTGAAGGTCTTTGACTAGTTGAGTTGAATTATACTAATTGGACATGTTTTATAACCCCCACCCCCTGTTTCTATGACAAAGAATTGATCAGTTGCGTAATTCAATTGACCTTATGCGCTTTTCTTAATGTTTTCAATATAGGTAGTACTTATTGCGTAGTAGCAATGGCTGCAAATTTCTCTCACGTGTACGTTCAATTCTTATTTTCAATTTTATATTTTCCTACTTACTATCTATTAGTAGGGATAATTATCTAGGCTATATCAGTGAAGCATCTTTCTGATTTGCTGATATTAACCTTGCAATTGGATAAATTCTCAACGATTTTCTGATCTTTTATTCAGCTCCTGTATTATCTTGATATTGCTAAAATTAGTTTTTTGCTTATCTTTACGGGTTCTGCACTTTCAAAATTTCTTTTTTGTTAATTTGAAATTCAATATTTGCCCCGATATTTTCCTTGATTGCATTCATTATTCTATATCAATTGAATACCCCTTCCAGCCTATTAGGATTTTTTCTAATTGAAATGAGCTTTTAGACAAGTTATATGTTATAAAACACTGCCAATTCATTAAACTATGTGAGGACGGAATAAAACTTCTCTTCTCTGCAAAGAATACCCCGCCAATTGACTTTATGCTTTCCATCTGGAGAAATCGTAATTAGGGATAAATTTTTTGTATCCCGATTGCAGAAAATTTAAATTACAATTGCTAAACCTTCTTCGGTATTATTTCCATTTGTGTAATGTATTGTGTGACTTATTGAGTCAATTTACTTTAGCCGAGTTGAAAAGACTTAAAATATTTATACATTTATATAAATTGAACTATTGAACTCGAGTTCTAATTTACTACTCTGGTCAAAATTTTGTAGAGGAAACGGCCCTCCCTGTTTCATTAATATAATCGTAAGACACTCAACTGGCATCAAATAAATCCAATCGCGCCTTGTTAGAACTCTCAATCCCTATTTTCACCGAAAATGATTGAGATATCCGCTTGTTCAAGCAGTATGATTTATATCAGCCATACAAACAATCATAGTTACTCTTATTTTAACTTGACTCTGTGGTTAACATCATTTATTTTAATCACCGCAATTTAAATCGCATTTATATTTCTATTCTCAAAGTGCTGTGCATAGGATGATCTATGTGTTAATCAGTCTCAGGTCATTCTCAATTTCCCTGCTCACTTTCTTCTTGCTTCAAACCTAGTAACTTCATCTTCGTCCTCACGAGTTTACGTTTTTTTTTGAGTTATGGTTTCGCGAACTTGATATTCTTTTCTACTTATTTTTTGTTAGTACAATAAGTTAAATACAGACTTCCATGAACTCATTTCTCTCTAGTTTGTGCTTTTTTTGGGAAAACAGTGACTGGAACTCAAGGGATTAAACCTTAGGATGTCAAATTCGATCAAATGTCAGCCAGTAATCCACTCATTTCAGCGACGAAGGGGGTTTTCTTAAATCGTGTTACAGCACTTCCTTGCTATTGTTTTGAAACCTCCAGCTGTGGATTATTTTCGCTTTAATGATGCTAATTAACTGCTCTGTTTTTCACATAATATCAAATTAGCATATGAATAGTTTTTTTTATCTTATATTCTTGAGGGTTTTGCGTTGCCTTACCAGATCAAGAAATGCACTCCTTAAAGTATAGTTTATGCCCTCTAAACTTATTTATATGGCTTAGAGCGACTACGCCTCAAAAGATGAGATTTGCAATTTTAAAATGAATGCCTGAATGATTGAAACAAAGTCAGATCATTGGGACAGCAAATCGTAGGCCTTAGCAATTTCTTAAATCCTTATTGTATCTGATCTCTTATCTAGACTTGGAGAAACGCAGGAGGGTGGAATCTGCCTTCTTCGTGGAAACCCCGTTGTCTCTCTTAACCCCGAACGTCATTCCGTCACCTTAGCCGACGGTCAAGAGGTGAAATTCGATTGTTGTCTCCTAGCGACGGGTGTTCAACCTATCACTGTACCGGAGCTTCAACATTGTTCCGTTAGTGGTACTGATTTGGTCTCCAACAAGCGCATCACATACTTCAGAAACATCGCCGATTATAAGTTAGTTTTCTTTTAATAATATACCCCAAAATGTGCCTTATAAGAAAACGTCGAAGCTACAAATCTTCTATAATGTTCGAGCCATACATTGCTTTGTGAATTAGTTCTGCATGAAAGGAATAAGTTGAGGCACCTGCTCTTAGCAAATCAAACTTTCCTACACTGATTTATGGGTTATCAGACATTGTCGTGCTTGTATTTGCTAATTCAAACTCTGTTTGCTGCCGTAGTTGCCAACTAATCAAGCTGTAATGTATTGGAGACAACGAGCAAACTATGCAAATGTTACTCAGATATTGCATATCTTATCCAGACAGCATTTCATTGCTTTGAGCCTATTTCTGATGATTAGATGTACTTCATGCACTTAAGGGAAGGAGGACGTTAATTATGTTCAAGTCACTACGTGTTAAATTCGTCCCATTTGGTAGCTCGGATATCACGTAGGCAACTTACAGCTTTCTTGTATCTAGTATCAGCAAGTGTATCCATATGAAAATGGTATGAACTCTCGCTCTGGTTCTAAGTTACTGTAGTAACATCCTTACAGAACAATGTACTGTTGAAATACATTTATCACATTATGAATCATTATCCTAATTGCTCGACTTAATTTTTTGGTTGTTCCTTAGACGAGCACAAAATTCGAAGCGGTCAACTCTAATTTTACTTTGATCTCTCTATTATTTTCTCGTTTCCTCTTCCTCAACGCTGTTGCCTATATTTTGTTCTTCTAATTCTAAATTCGACTTTTCTCTCATTGGTTGCTTGGGTCATTTTTCAGGTATCTTCAGTCAGTTTCTGACAAACTTCACAAGAATGGTGGTAGAATAGCAGTTTTTGGAAGTGGTGCTTTGGCTTGTGAACTCGCTTCAAGTCTTTTGGAGAATCGTCGACTCAGCGAGGGGGAGAAGGCTTCGGAAAATTCCTCATCTAATGACTCTTCTGATTTCCACATTCATCACTTCCTCAGCATCGATGTCGTTCATCCAATGTCTGAGATCCTTCCTCCGATTCTTGCCCAGAGCCTCGCTAATTATGAAATTGAAGGAGGTATTCACCTTGAAGCCAATCAATCCGTTGTCCGCGCTTCTTTGATTGATCCTAGTAACCCCAATGAATCCAAGATCCGTCTCTCTATTAGTAAACGCGAGGAAAATGGAACGATTACTCATGATCATGAGTTGATTGTTGATCACGTGGTCTGCGCCCTTGGAAATACCCCAAGAGTCGATCTTGCCGCTTCAGCAGGCCTTGAAGTTGATCCGAGAAACGGAGGTTTCTTGGTGAACAGCGAGATGGAGTCCCGACAAGACATTTATGCTGCCGGTTCTGTAGCGTCTTTCTGGGATGCTAATTTAGAGTCTAGACGGCGTGTTGACCACATTAGTGTGTCAGAAGATACTGGTGAACTGGCTGGTCTCAACATGGCTCGTTCTGCAAATTATAATAATTCTGAGGTGAAAGAAAAACTACAAGAGGTAATGATTACAGATAACTACGATCCTCTGCCATTTGCTCGAAAATACCAATCTGATATCTGGTTCAACATTTCGAAAGACGCTAGATTCGACAGCGTAGGTCTAATTGACTCTGTGAATCTTCTCACTCGAACTGTTTTCCTGAAGGAATCTACTCATAGTGCTTTGGTATTCTACCTTCATCCGAACAGTCACCGACTCATGGGAGTATTGTTATGGAACCTGAAGGATGAGTTCTTTACTGATAACGATTATGCAGCTCCAGGGAGACTTAATCTTGCTCGCAAAATGCTTTCAGATCATCTGGTTCTTTCAGACGATTCCTCAATCATTGAATGCGCAAAACAATTCGATCTTCCTGGTGAAATCGCCGAGTCTTATGCGGAATTGAAAACACTCATTGAATTAAAGAGGGAAGAAGAATTGGTTAAAGAGTTGGAGGACGGACAAGCTACTTCTTCCGCCTCTACTATCGAAGAACCAACAGTCGTGTCTTCTACCACCACATATGGCGCTGATGACGTACCGAAGGTTGCAATCCCTGTTACTAAGACCCCAGAGGAGAAAGTTGTCGTAGATGCCAAATCGGTCCTGTAGAATATCTCTGAAATCTTTACCCCTACATATATTCCCCTTTGAAATCTACCTCTGAGGCTTCTTTTTGTGTATAGTGTCTACTTTTATAACGAAATAACGAAAAAATAGTTGATTTAACTATTCTTCCGCCTTTTCATTCGGTGCTCTTCATTGGTAAAAGTTTGCATGTGTGTTTAAGCTTATTTCCATTAAACTAGGAGGGAAAACTGAAAGGTGACACATCTGTGGAAGGCGAAGAACAGACGTTGAAGATGAAAGTAAGTTAGAATTTGGTTAAATTAGTTATAATTTTCACCGTGCTGTGCCGAAAGTTTTATAATGCTTAGGTGTATGTCAGGTAAAATAATCCAATACCTATTTAAGGAGAATGAATTCATTTAATATCAAAAGTGTATTCAGGTAAACGAAATAGCCGAGCTAAAATAAATGTTTGAATTCTGACTGTTCATTCTTGGTTTATGGCTGTAGTTCAGGGTTTCATGTGGCATTTTTCAAGGTCTTTGGGGTTTCGGTGTGTTTTCGTATCAACGGCTTCTGTGGTTTATTACTCATTCGATTAACTGGAATTGCTGATCAGGCCATTTTAATTCGACCTGCTTCTAAAGCCAAAATATGAATGGAGTGATATAAATACTCAGTAATTCCAATATCTTCAAACTTCATGTAATTGGATTCTTAATTTTATTAAGTTGTGCATGCATACTTGCTACCCTATAGAAAATACGATATGACAATTTTGCAATTCTTCTGACCGTACTCTTTGAAGGCTTCTTGGACTTTTATTTTAGCTCCTAATTGAAGATGATTTATTTATTTCAAATGGCAGGGGTTATGATAGGTATCATTAGTCCTTTAGTTGACTTTGGGCTTCACAGAAAGGAAGATGAACATCCAAGTGGTAAAAAGTCGAGAGGGGGACAGAATAATGATTCAGAGACGTAAAAGAGACAGACAGACACAAAGGTAGAAAAAAGGTGAGGTGAATACTGTGGAAGGGGTCGAATATGAAATGTAATGGTAGTTTGAAGTCAGAAGTCAACTGCGGATTAGTAGACTTTTTTGCCGTATGAGTATACGTTGCCCAGGGTGTACCACGTGGAGGTAAGTCTATCGCACACCCTCTAATTGAAGATGATAAAGCGGTTAAATTTAGATTTGATTTCATGTTTTCCCTTTTTCGTCTCCTCTAGATTAATAACTGGATGACAGTAGGTACATGGAAGTGGAATACAAACGATAGCACTTGTGGAATCTGTCGAAATGCTTTCGAAGCCTGTTGTCCAGATTGCAAAAGTCCCGGTGACGAGTGTTCTATCATTCAGGGAACTTGCACCCACTTCTTCCATATGCATTGCATTTTCAACTGGCTACATGCCCGTCAGAACGCCCCCACTTGTCCTCTTTGTCGTCAGGATTGGAAATTTGTTGAATAAGAAATATTTTGTTGTAGGGTCATCTCATGAGTTTGGGATTTTGTGGGTTTCCACCCTTGTGCCGTCACTTTCGTTATGCTGAAGGCGCTTATAATCGTCGCTCTCACTTGGCCGTGTTGGATTGTGTGTGTGCGTGTGTGTGTGTGTGGAGGAGGGGGGTGGGGGGGGGGGTTATGCTTTCCGAATTTCACAGGCGGGATTATCGCATGCCATTGTTCGCCGCTTTGTGGCAGGGTAACTTATTCGTGAGCCCAAAGGGAAAAAAATTAATCATTTTGAGGATTTCGGAATCATTAAAGGTTCATATCATATGTGGCCTCATGTTAATGACTAATATAGTCACCAAAGTCACTAAAACTATAGATTTTTATATTTACACGAACTAAATTACTACACGAGCTCGATGTGTGGAGCAATTTTAATCTTGAGGGATCACACTAGAGAGTCGAACCAAATAAGTCAATATTAGATAGCGGAGTAGAATACCTGTAAAATCGGAAAGCGAATTTCATTCCGAGGTGGGAAATAACCAGAGAGCTAGATCTTTTTAGACGCTGAATTCGAACCATTCTTTACTAAGCTCTTTCACAAATTGACTTTGTTGGGTTGTTAATTTAATATTTTTCTAATCTACAAGCAATTAGTATCATCTTGAATTGGTTATGTCTGTTTATACAACGCTTGAAAAGCATAAAATAGCAAATTAGAAATTCAATTTTTCGCACACAAATTAGCACAGGTTTTTTCAGCTTTGAATGTCAACCAAATGATTAGATTTGAATCTTTTGCCTAAGCTCTTCCTTGGTATATGCTTTTATAATTAAGCGGCTGATCACACTGGTTGAATCTGATTAACACAGGAAAGGTGTGATTATTGACTATGAACTTCTTTTTTTCGCTTACATTTATAATTCAAATATTCTAACCAAGACAATCGCTGAAATTAGACAACCAAATTTAAGACATTTTACCAAATGCTGAGTTGTGTACATTTAAACCGCTAGTCGCTGTATTTATCTGCGATTAGAGCTCCCATTACTCTAACAACTTAATTCCTTTCCACTATCTATGATAATGGCGTCAGAGTGCATTCGTCTGATGCACTTTATCTGATGAGTTCTACTCTTTTCTCATTAATAGGGTAAATTATTTGGATACTGTTGGTTCAAACTATCTTAGTCGTGGTTCTGTTAAAATTATCAAGGAGGAAAGGATGGTTTTCAGTTACAATCCAAACGGATTGAAAAATAATAAACCTTTGCGGTCGGTGGTAATATCAGTGGCATTTATTTCTAAATTCACTATGGTTTTCATGCAAGCTCAATGCGTGAATAATAGACTATTATAAGTTTGTTTATACGGGGTACTAAAAGATTCCAACTCCACCTCGTCGTGTCAATACTAGATGTGATGATTGGGGATTTTTGAGCCTATTCCATTCATCCAATATGGGGAGATAATTGAATTTCAAGAGTTTGTTTATTAAATTAGGACCATTTTTTAAAAAGATGGTGAAAACGGTTAGAACACTACACTTGACAAATCGTGAGAACTGTCATGCCAATGTTGCCAACCACGCTATATGGGTTTTATTATCTTCATGAAAAAGGGGTACGCGATAAATTTGCCATCAACTGGTGCACCTTGGGTAACGTATATCCATACGCCTATTAATTTCTCACTTCAAAATATCATGATCCCATTCTGTGTCATATTCCACCACTTCCACAGTACTCACCTTATCTTTTTCTCTACCTCTGTGTCTGTCTCTTTTTCACCTGTGAATCACTCTTCTATTCCACCACCCCTCGATTTTTTGTGCCTTTGATGTTTCTCCCCTCTGTGAAACCGAAATCAACATAAGAGCTAATGACAGGTACCATAAAGCCTGTCATTTGAAATAAAAATTAAATCTTCATGAAAAAATGGAGGAATTATTTATTAAAATGAGGTTTTTCAGTGTCACAATAAAAAATTTAGCAATTTGAAAATCATGTTTTTGAGGCCTTGTTAACACAAAGACAGGCTCTGAATGAATTTATAACAGCAGAGATAAATCAAATAGTAATAATCGATTTTCAAATCACCAGTTTGAATAAACATTCTGCTTAAAATATCAATATCCATTTAGAAGGAAAACAGCATTTTACTCACGGTTTCTTATTTTACATCGTAAATTCTGTTGCTATTTAACTTTGCAAACACATAGTAAATGGAAGGCATCAAGCAATTAATATTACTGAATGTAAAGTTTAATAAAATTATTCTGTAAATATTAGCGTTTGACCAAAAACATAGCAAGTCAAAATAGGAAAATCTAGAACATCAGAACGCAAAGGAGGTGATGAAAGTTGCATTTCCTCTCGCCAGTGAATCAGAATTTAAAGACTCTGTCTTCCTTTTTCAAGTTAGTATTATTGGTCATTAGATTGCTTATGCTCGTTTCAGTATACGAAATATGAATAATTAGAACTTTGGAATGAATGTGCATGTTAGATCAATTTTAAGTAAATTTAATTTCACTTTTGGTTTTCTGCTTTCCATTTACGTCCCCTTGGGAGAGAGTGCGATAAATAGAATAGATATGTAATTCTCGAGAATACAGACACAAATTACTCTGTACTAAGGCGAGGAGAGAGAGAGCAATAACGAGTAAGAACTAGGAAGAGTAAGGAGAAACGGAATTGTTTGCAATACTGCCCTGCCCTTGGGCGTAGCTCTTGTCTAATCAGAATTTAATGGAATTACCGGCAAGCAGGGAGAGCGAGAGAGGGAGAGGGTGAGAACCAAGTACTGGAGGGCAATTTGCGCGATGTTACTGGCGTGGTCTGTCATTGCAATGGCAATGGCCTATTAATTCCACTTTACCCCCCCCCCCCCCCCCCCCCCCCCCCCCCGCCCTCTAGTCTCGCCCTCTCATCCCTTCTCAAATTGCAGCTGCCATACTCGGCTTCCTTCTTCCCTAATCCTACCAAAAATCTGTTTTTCTCTTGATTGCAAATGATTGCCATAGGGACGCTGTCTATTGCTGTACTGCCGTTGTGCCTTTTGCAGGGTGCTTGCCAAAAGGCAAACTGGCGCTAGTACAAATTAGAAGCAGTCTAAAGTCTTGTAGGATTCATCAGAAGTCATGTAACAGCGTGAATTAATAAAAAAATGAAAATTCAAAATGGAGGAATTAATGCCTAGACTTCAAAAGAATTTAACAAATTCTACGTTTTTTACAGTTACGTCCAACATTCACTTCCTCATTTTAAGAATTTAAATTTGTGGACTTGTCCCCTGGTTACTGGCTGATCGATAGTTTAAGAAGGAAATTTACTACATATCTAACTTCTGCGTGAAATTTTGCTAGACTGAAGTGAATTCGACTTGAGCTACAAAAGTACAGTAATCAAGCGAATTACCACACGGCTTTAGTTAAATGTGCTCAAGTATTCGAAAACGCTTCGAGGCAAAAAATGGGCAACAGGTATATAGTTCTTACATTTTGTGGGAAAAGGTTTCTGACCAGAAGTTACCCCATCAAATTTTCCGTTCTTCGAGGCTTATTCATATTTATATTTAAATATTTGACTTTGAGGTAAAGATTATATTTATTGATATTTTCAACGAGGGCTAATGATAAATATCAGATAAGCTGCCATTTGATTATAATAAATATTTTCAATTATTATATCGACCTGTGATAACCACTTATGTTAGGAACTTATCTATTTGCACAGTTGATGCTTAAACACCTAAAGATAATATATTGTGGCGTACACAATCCGCACACAACAAAATGCTCTCCCGAACGTTTTGGAATGCGCGGTCGTATGTGCAGAGCAGTGCTCAGATATTTTGCGCGATAGACTTACCTCCACGTGGTGCACCCTGGGAAACGTTTACTCATACGGCAAAAAAGCCTATTAACCGGTAGTTGACTTCTTACTTCAAACTACCACTTAAACAGTACTCATCTTACCTTTCATCTGCATTTGTGTCCGTCTGTCTCTTTTTATCTGTGAATCACTCTTCTTTCCCTCCTCTCGAATTTTTCCCAATATGATGTTCCTCCCCTCTGCGAAATCTGAAGTCAACTAAAGAGCTAACGATAACCATCAAAACGCCTGCCATTTGATATAGATAAATAAATGAATATTTTGCTATTAGTGTTCACTCAAGTTATGATCCATTTATTTGAGAACTAATTACTTTTACCAAGAGACACTTCCCTGCCATACGAATGTTCCCTCAATAGCGGGGGTGTAGCTTAGCTGGTTCTGGGAGTCTAGCTAGATGTAGGGGAATCTGCCACAGAGATTTCTGAATTAGTCAAAGCTTTACTAATGTAGCAATCCGCTACAATATTTACTTCTGCCCAAATATGCAAATAAGAAATTCCAATCAATCTGTCTTCTCTTCAATTGTTTTTGATATTTTTAATTTCTAATGATATTCAATAATTGAAAAGGGATTTAGGATTTTCAGCAAATGGTCTTATGACGTTCACAAAGTATTTATGATTCTTATTTGTTGGAAGTTGTTAGTACGATTGACGTCAAAATTATTAAAAATGGGCACACCAAATCCATTGAAGTTTCGCCCTCTAAACATGTCATGGTTCGCACAAGTAGCATTTTAGGAAAAGGGTTTCTTTCTCATGAATTTCAATAACTTGAACTAATATAGATAGATCAGTGTCGAAGTGTTCAGTGTAAATGCTTAATAAGCTGCAACATGGCCGACAGTTTGAGAGGATTAAACTTGACACGAATGAACGATACTGGGGCTTTTCTTGTCATATTGAAAACATTTTATAATATTTTTTGGATAAAGCTTAGCGCTTGAATCCGTTCGAAAACAAATTTCACCAGATTCCAACTTTCATTTTACATCCTTGAAATTTCATTAAAATCAGCTGTAGGTCACTTAGAGAAGTATTAATTACGTTTAAGCTGAGTGCCATTTGTACTAGCATATGAGGTTTTATCTTATCTCTTACAGGAATGAACCAGTACTGTTGCCCATCAACGCCATCACCCAATAAGCTTCGAAATTACCACCATTCACTTCGCAGACTTGTATGTAGATAGGTAAGTCACAACAATACTTTGTTAGCCAATTCGAATTTACTGCTTACCGAAATAAAGCTTTCAACTAGAACCGTTAGTATGCCAGTTGTTTTTCCATCTACTGAGCTGTCAAATGTTACAAGCAGTTATAAGATTTAACTGTTTCATACACAATGCCATTTACCTTATTTATCCAGCCCGCCACAACGCAAACTTATATGTTTCAATCGAGCCAAGAATATTCACCATTACATTTCTACTGGTGGAAGCAGCATATTTCCAAATGCGTTGACAAAATTTTCTCTGGAATTCGGGTTTTTTTATTTAAAGAAGGCCTGAGCAAAGAAGGCAAAATATGTCCCATATGCTCAATCAAAACTGAAATTAGTATGAGTTCGTAAAGTACCCAACAAGTCACCAAGCGCGATCAGTCAAAGTGGTAATTAAAAATGTTTTAAAAATAAAGATTATTTTTCAATATTATATATGTAATGCCTTTTGGCAACTCTTCAATAATGAAAGATAAGAGAGTTATCATAATTCCTGTCGTTGAGTTTGACTGCATTGCATGTAAAATGATGAGTTTGCCCAAAGATGAGATCTGTTAGTGTGACAGCGTGAGCTATTTCGACAATATACCAACTTGAAATTGGTCCGTTTATTGAGAGATTTCTTTCATAACTATTCGTCATTTGAAGTGATTCAAAACTACAGATGTCTTGTATGCTTTCAAGTATCTATTTATTTATATCAAATGGCAAGCGTTTTGGTAGTTATCATTAGCCCTTTAGTTGACTTCAGGCTATAGTTATCATAAGCCGTTTAGCTGACTTCAGGCTTCACAGAATGGTTATCATTAGCCCTTTAGTTGACTTCAGGCTTCACAGAGAGGAAAAAACATCAAAGTGGAAAGAAGTCGAGAGGGGGGGGGCAGAAGAGTGTTTCAAAGATGTAAAAGAGACATACACAAAGGTAGAAAATAGGTGAGGTGATTACTGTGGAAGTATTCGAATATGACATACAGTCGGGTCATGGTAGTTTGAAGCCAGAAGTCAACTTCAAGTTTGTAGACCTTTTGCTGTATGAGTATACATTGCCCAGGTTGCACCATGTGGAGGTAAGTCTATCGCACCCCCCTGATTTCAAATAAAATACTTAAAAATAGTAAGTGACTAAATATAAATTTATGAAATCTGCGATATTCTGTAATAAAACTGTTACATTACAAATCCAATTGTTCTATTTAAATGCTAACGATTACGTTTTCAACTTTATATAGTCTCTATTGGCAAATTCATTAGGTAATTATTTTGATCTCTTGAAATATCAAAAATCGATTTGCCTCTAAGAATTAGTTCATATCTTAATCAATTTAACGCTCTTAATACCTCATTTGATGATGGTACCTTATTGCAATTAAATCCACAAACTTATCAGTTTCACCTGAACTGTTTTATTTGAGTAAAAATGAGATTAAAAGAGGTGAACATACTCGAGGTAAATTAGTAAGTAAGGTACTCAACTGATATCGAAAAATTTGGAGATTAAGTAAACCGACAGTCCGTAACCAGAATTCTCTTTGGAGGTCTCCATTCGAACAGTAATAAAAATGCATTAGAGTTCCTATTTGGTTTCTGGTTTCGAAATTATTCATTTTATGCATTGTTCTGCCGAGATAATTCGTAAATACTTCATCGGTGTCTCTACCATTTCCTAGAAAATGTAGAGCTTTTGTGCCTAACTCCTTGTTTTATTAAACGATTTCAAAAGAAATGTCTTTTCACCAAAATCGCTAATTTTTAGTTTTTTTAAAGAGTTTTGAAGCTTTTAAACCACCCGGAGCCATGTGACCCAGGTAAAGTCCAGAAAGGCTAAAAATAAAGGTCCATTTTAAGTTAATATGCCCTAATAAATTCACATAAAGTGAGAAATATGTCCTTATTAAATTTCGATGGGCCATAACTTTGAGGCCTCCTGAAAGGCAATTTTATTGGAACTTATTTATTTATTTATATCAAATGGCAGGCGTTTTGATAGTTACATCAAAATAAAAAAAGTCGAGAGGGGGTGGGGACAGAAGAGTGTTTCAAA
>UZAE01000536.1:0-21594 GCA_900617975.1 Rodentolepis nana | reverse complement strand
ACCCCCACCCCTAATGAATTTGCATCGGCCCATTTTTTACACTCCCCTAAAAACTATCCTCCTTCACTTCTCCTCCTTCTCAGAATGTACTAAACTCTTAGGCAAGTAAACACACGAACGCTTAACCAGACAAACCAGAGCCCGCGAATATTAATTTACTTTTCAAAAAAAATAGTAATTTCAAATATGACAAGCTCACGAAAGTCAAGTGTCAATGCGCGAGTGCTTTTTCACTTCTGGACCAGTGGACGTGCATTTAAATTACTTTTCTTACGAGAAAAGTCAAGGATTGTTGGCTTTGTCTTGACTCTTGAAGCAGTGTATTATATTTTACATCACCCAAGAGACTTTCTAGAGCATATCTTGATTTATGTACTGCGTTGTAGAATAAATGTTGATGAGTTAGACAACCGTGAGATTAATCCGTAAAAATGAATGTTGAATTGCAGTAAAAATCAGATGTTACTAACACCTGTAATGAAATAACTAATGAAGATTATCAGACTGCACGCCATTGTGGTAGCATTCTTATGATAATTACAATGAATGTCAATCATCGTAGCTTCTGTGAGATGCTCCTGCGCTAGGGAAAGATATACTTTTCTGTAACAAAAGTATACAGCCTAAAAAGTGAAATGAACCAACTTCAATCAAAGAAACGGAAGACCCTTTTCTAATTAATTCCTAGAAAAAAATAGAAATTAACAGTAAATGTTACTATTTATTGTAGATTTTGATGGAAACGTAGAAAAACAATATATGAAGAAATAAAATTTAAAACAAGATTTATTCGTCACTATTTCTTTTTCTAAATTAGGATATTTATAAGGCTCATATCAGTTTAATTATTATTTTCAGAAATGTTCAGGATAAATAAAGGTTTTTTTCATAAATATGGGTTGTACCAACACCTGTAATTTCGGGGAAAAATATTTCCTTTTTAGGGGGGTACCTTGAAATGCCTTTTATCTTAAATTTCTAGGGAAGAAAATTGGTCTGGTTGGGCTACTTCTTTCCACATTGTCATTGTGAATTTGGTTCAGTACAGCCCTTTTAAGAACAGTGGAGATTAAGACTCTGCCTATAAATACGTAAATTTCAATTTGAGCCAATCCTTAAGAAATATACTTGCTTATTTTTGGGACTAATTAAGCAATATGAAACTTAAAACATGTCCACCAGTTTGGACTAATTAGTAAAATAATAACCCAAACCACACATGCTAAATTCGCTAATTAAATTATCTCAGGACTGTGCCTCCGCCCGTAAGTCTGGTAAACGTATTGACAATTTTATAAATGATTAGAAAGTTTTGGCCATATCTATTTTTGCAATAGATACAGTTATGTGATCTTCAATTAGGATCATTGTTTACTTGAATTTCTCATCACAAAAAGTGGTAGACCGAGATAGAGAGAAATCCATTAGAACAGTTTACGCGCTTCCAAATTGATGGCATGGTTGATGATGAGTAAAGCAATATGCTGTTTTTCCGGTAAAAGACCACCCACATCAAGACTAGCGGTTTGTGAAATTAGATAGAGATAGAGATGTATCAGCATTTGGTCTTAAAGACCTATTGTTGATCTGATTTTAGGGATAGTTATCAATATTATCAAAAGTTAGTGAAATAATCTATTTAGTTATCCCTATTCACTAAAATTTCGAAGTTCAGTTCTTGGAATTTTTAAAATTTGAAAATTTTCCTTTATTAGACAAATGGCTTTACGAGAAATTTCATGAAATATCTAAATTGAAATGTAGGACGATAATTTTGGTCGTACATTTATCATGGGAAAGTTCTACTGTGTATGACATCAAAAGAAACTTCATAATAAAATTTAAGGCAAGGCGCTCATGTATACCTTGTTATTATAGCTACAAATTGTTTATTAATTGGCGTATGCGTTACATAATCAAGTTAGTCACTTGGTCCAATCAATGGCACCACTTAGAGTGGGGTTACAAAACTTTCAACCAGAGGGGAATGTAAATTAACCGATTTCATCCTTCTCTCTGTGGTTATGGCTCATGTGTCCATAAAACAACGATTCTTGACATTTTGAGAACTGTCAATTAAAGTGTCAGGTTAGGTTTACAAAAATGAAGTTGGTGCTGGTTTCCAGGAGAAAGGCATTTCAATTGTCTAATCTAATTATGATTCATTTAATACTAGACGCAATGACATGTTTAAAGGATGGGGACACGGTAGTCTCAATTTTACTGCTATATTTAAGAATACGTAATTTGTTTTTTCTTATATCAGGCTGACATTAGCTTAATTTTCATTACCTATATTTCTAATTACCTTTTATTTCAGCATTTCCCAATTAATAGAAGTAATAAGGAAGCATTTCTAATCGGTGGCATTTGAGGCTTCATAGATGGCATACAATTACAATTCATGCATTTCTATGCGCTTTTCCAGGAAAGTATAGCTTGTGCACTATTTTGCCTTTTTAATTAATGTGAAGTCATTCGGCTCATCTTTTCAGTTTCTCATTTCTTTCTTAAGAAATATCCATCCTGGTGCTCTTCTCTCTGAATATACTTAATTATGAATTCAGTTATTTTCTGGAAAATCCTATAAGAGAAGAAGATCATTAAAATACTATTCCACTTCGTTACCATTCAAATTACCGGTATCTTGAGGAAAGAGTATTTTAAATAGAATTTAAATTAATAGGTCAGAAAGCTATGAGTTTTAGTTTCGATATTATTCTTATGTCATATTTTCTACTAGTATTATTTAAGTAGAATATTATTTATCCTTTTAGTTCCTGATGTTCCAGTGGGTTTGCCGATCGTAGTGTTAGATTCAACCAGCATACGAGTATCATGGAAAGCCCCTAGAAAACGTCTGGATGATGTTCGACACTTTAAGCTTTTCTGGGAGCCCCTTCAAAATAAGTTCGAGGGAGGAGGATCGCATAGCATTCCGGTAGATCCAGACAATAGAGAGCAGATCTACACAGCTACAATCAGTGATCTCTCACCTCAAACTTCATATCGAGTCTCCATTGCAGCTGTTGGAATAAGAGGAATCGGAAGAACTTATGAATTTCCTATCGTTACTACATGGCTGGATGGTAAGTATAGATCAGATTATGACTTAATGAAATCGATTAATAATATGGTGAATAAATATATTATTTTTGAAGCATGATTATGTCTATCACATCTTAAACTATTTACTGTTGATATTTAGTTATCGATATTGAATACCTATATTGATTTACGTGTCTAAATCTTAATCATTTATGTAAAAGAAATGAACTATCCAAACTACTTAGTCGATGGTATATTTGAGGAAGGAAAGCTGAAGTTAAAAAATTTCATTTGTTAAAACGAATCGCTAATATCCTGTCCAAATTGGAAATCATATCTCTTGGTGTACATCAGTGATGAGCTTCCATCCTGTTATGTGTATGCTACCTCCTATAATTATCACCCCTGTTTATGTGTAAGGTAAAAATAGAACTCATGATAGGAAATGAACGGAAAATAATGCAGAGTAATGGTTTGGGGGAAAATTAAAATAAACCAAAATTTAATCTTTAGGTGATATTTGCAATTCACTCCAGATGCACCCTCATACATAGAGACAAATCAATGAAGTCGATTTTTTGCTATAAATCAGCTCCCTTTGGACTGTGAAGTGAAAATGAGTACAGATTAATGTCATTATCACTTTACCCGATCGTGTTAAATAACGTTGTAAAAATTTTATTTGCGCATCCAAATTTAAAGGAAAAGACAATAAATCTAATAAGAGTTGACACTCTAAATCAGGAGCGATATCAAGTAATGGCAGGCGATAAGCAATTTCAGGGACCTTACAGCGTTCGAATCACTCTTTTGTTCCCCCTCTCGAATTTTTCTCACTTTGATGTCAGCTAAATGGCTAATGATAACTATTCAAAACGCCTGCCATTTGAAATAATATATGTAATTCACTTTGTCATATAATTGAATTTCATGAATTGGCTGCCAGATTCTTGGTCAAAGTTATGTTCACAATACTCTGCGCTTGTTAGCTGACTGATTTAGTTTCATGATTAGTCACGCCAGCTTGATTTATTTGTGTCTATATCTGCAATGAAGAGTCTCCTTCGTGTCAAATTGCTCCCTTTGCCTAGTACCGAGAAAAGTGTGTGCGCAATAGTTTATAATGTTTCCTGCTGATAAATCTCCTGAACGCTTTCAAACTGATGCATGATAACGTAATTTCAAGCATCAATTGTCCCCACATATAGGTCTATAAAGCATTTCTGCCCCTTGGAGAGGTGGTGGAGGCAGAAGATCGCTTTCTTCGGATCGATTATATTAAGTCGTTACAAATTATACACAAAAAGTGAATTAAAATTCCTAAACATAAGCCTCCTAAAAGCCACGATTTTAAATCGTTTGCGAAGAGAAATACCAACCAATAGCTAAATATACAAATAGGTTTTAAATTTAAACTAAGAAGAAGCTCAAAGACTCTTGCCTATTTCGAAGCATGCTGTACTCGCGTAAGGAGTTCAATTTACATTTTAATGTTCCAATGTTCGCATTTCTTTAAATGACTCTTGAATCAACGGTTTTCAGCACTTTTTGGCCAGATAATTGAATTATTATTATTATTATTATTTCAAATGGCAGGCGTTTTGAATAGTTATCATTAGTCATTTAGCTGACTTCGGGATTCGCAGAGTAAGGAACAACAAAGTGAGAAAAATTCGAGAGGGGGAACAGAAGAGTGGTTCACAGATGCAGAAGGGACAGACAGACACAAAGGCAGAGAAAATGTAAGGTAATGCGAGTACTGTGAAAGTAGTGGAATATGACATGCAGTGGAGTCATAGTAGTTTGAAGTCAGAAGTCAATTGCAGGTTTATAGACTTTTTTGCCGTTTGAGAATACGTTGCCCAGGGTGAACCACGTGGAAGTAAGTCTATCACATACCCCGATAATTGAATTGGTATTCATGCTAGATCAATTTCTTTCCGTCTTATAGTAGTGCCACTATAGCTCGCGATAGGTTGAAAATATATTTTAAGAATTAATTTGACTTTTGAAGTCTCTGAAAGTGGATAGTAGCACATTAAAATATTCTTTCTATTTTTGTTAACATTAAAAATGAAAATCAAATTGCGTATTATAAAATTTGATTTCAGCTTCAAATAACTTCAATGTGGTGACATAAATAATTAATTAAGTATTCATTATCTCAACGCAAATTTGTATTCACAACTTGGATAATTAGACGTAATTTAATGAGTACAACGTATGCTCCCTTCAAAAGCAGTAAATTGTTTTTGGTTTGTATTCCTTTATCGATAACTTTTTGTAGGCAAATTCTTGTCACTGCGAGAAATTTATGTTCCTCACTTATTGGTACAAAAAGTTCTCATCACTGCTACTGCGGAGATAAACAATAAGAGTCACAGGCCTTTGTAAACTAAGTTGGTCCTATTTCACAGGCCTCAGTTTCTTTTTCTCGGCTGTCTATTACCTCTGACGTTCATATCTGCCCAATTATGCTATTTAATCTTGTTCGACCATCTCTAAACTCTTGGTTTTCAGTAACATTTCAATTGATTCATAAATCAATACCTGCAGTATTCGAGGGGAAACAATTGAAGGTATAAAACTTTGGTATTCGAATATTAGTGAGATGTCTAACTAAACTATGATTTCTTTGCTTAGTGACTGTTTTAATTCAAGTGCCTTGACGGGAATTGAGAATTTAATGAGACGGTACTAATTATTTATATTAATGATGTGTATAGTCGGATTTGAGACAGTGGAAAGGCGTGAGATGTCGGTTTGACAGTTAAATCAAGACAAATAAATAAATAAAACTCGAGAACTTATAGTTATTCCTCAATTTTCATTCAAGGCTTTGCTCACAAGTACGGAAAGATTTTTTCGTAGATGAGTCATCCTCGAAATCATTCAATTTAATTACTCAATGAAAACTCCCTTCTAAGGCAAACAATGAATCACTTTTTTGTTTTCGCTGGATGATTCATTTTAAGTTAGTTGTTAGGATAAGCTCAAATTTTCATATGGTGGTAAGTATTTAATGAGCAATTATTGCTCATCTGCAGTGCAATCGGAATTGGAGTATAGGTCATACCTGGTGATAATAGGTTAATCTGTGACAGTAGTCACGGGTTTGTTAAGCCGTTTTCTGCTAATTATAGGTGCATTGACTTGTTGCCCGTTTATTTTTTTCAAACAAAAGTTTTAAATCATTTTATATTTTGAATGAAGAAATATAAAAAGACATGCTTGAATGTGTTTAGTTTAATGACAATTCAGGCTTTATAATAAAAGACCGATCAATTATGCTAGGGTTTAAATCGAGCAATCCTAAGAGGGACGTTAAATGTGCAACTTCGCCATTGAAGTTTCAGTACAAAGTGAAAGTGCTTCAAATTGCCATAACCTCACAAATTTTTATCCATGTAGGTCCTTTCCTTTAGGAGAAACAAATAATGCTTTCAGTAAGTCATCATGGGTAGTCTGTCCAATCTACTCAATTCTGTCTATCAATGAATGGACTCAATGCTTCACATTCTACCTCATATTTCTCTCTTCATCAACTTCTACTTTCCAGTGCAATGTTTATATAATCTTTTTTCTGATAATTATGCACCTTGAAAACCCTAAGTTGAAGACCATTTTGGTTGGATAGCTTTCGTGTGCAATTTTGCGCAACACAAAATTTGTCACTTTTCACTGTCTGGTCCTATGCAAGTCCCCGTTTTGATTAAGTAAAATCCTGTTTGCTAAAAGGAGATTTGCGTAGATAAGTGCTGAAAGCACTTGAAAGCACTAATATAAATATATGTCGAATAAACTAGAACCCTTAAGGGTATCAAGCAACTTATGCAATTTTATTTCAATCAAAACAAATGTGGTCTTAGCATTTTTATATAAAAGTAACATATTTGCCATCAAAGACAATTGTAGTGGTTCATGATTTCCGTCTGCCAGGAAGTTGAGCAAAATTGATCTAATTATAAGGCAAATGTTCCATTTCACGCTCCGATATCATCTTCCTAAAGACAGTACTTTTAACAAAATAAACGGAAATGTTCAAATTTTTCAGTGAATTCTTGGCACAGGTTAATTCCGGCTCTAAATCTGGGTCTATATTTTAAGTATACAAACGAATTAATTTGAATTAAACCCACCTTTGCTTTATTTTCATGAAAATAAATAAACCTTTTATCTCCGCTGAATTTTCCCATAAATAAATTGCGATTTGTTTCAAAATTTCCCTCTAAATATATTTTTCTATATTTTAAACTTTTCTGTTTTTGTATTTTTTCCTGCGAGCCTTTGCATAAAATGCAAGTGAAGAGTAATCTTTTAGACATTTTTATCCCTCATGAAAGTTTACAAATTGAATTAAACAAAAAAGTACTATTCGAAGTTTATCAAATTCGTTTTAAACACTTCTCTGAAGAAAAATTATTTATAGTTAATGCAAAATCACATTGATTAAATCAGGACATTAAAAAATAGCGTATTTATAGAATTTAACATTTTAATTAACGCACGTCATGGCTTTTCGTTCGAATTTAAACTCTAGGACCTATTATGGCTTATCAATTGTCATTGATTTATTGATTTTATTTTAGCAATTAGACTTTACCCAATCAGCAAGACGCAATCTCAGTTCACCAGTTATAGGACTGTCGTCTACTTTAAATTGCATTTTAATATAATTACGTTATTACTTTTCTAAATTCCATTGCATTTATTGTCAACTAAGCGGCTCTCGACTACTCCGATAGCAATGCACTTTATTCACTTTTGTTTGCTACTAGTATTTTTTCCCATCCTTTCGGGATACCCGGAACCTCGAATGTCACTCTATATGCCAGTTGATTCATGTTTAAAATTATTTTAAAATTGAAATTATACTTTGTATCGATTCTTCTTTGAAAAGTGATGAAGTGAAAGTCCAACTACTTTCAATGGTCTTTTAATCAATGTGGTCTATAAAATTTTGCCAGTGATTAAGAGATAATATCATGCCAGTCAGATCAAAAAGTCCAAAGGTAACCAATACATCAATTTACTAAAGTCTGGTAAATGAAACCCATTGGTCCCTCTAAACGTCAATCTTTTCTCACCCTCAATACTTTTAGTAATGGGTAAAATTATGCTTGATTATATAAGGAGCCAATACCATGTCCTTGAATGAACGATGCCCATCTTCTTCAATCTTGTCAATCATATAATTGGCAGAGGCTGAGTGGATATGCTGATCCTAAAATATTGCGATCTTTCCGCGAAATCCTAATAAACTAACCTTCTTTGATCAAGTGTATGCAAGCTTGCTGTTACAAAAAATATTTTCTCAATCTCGAAACTTCTGATTTCCGTATTGCTTATTACACCTGATCCGATTTAGTCATTATCGAGGCATTGATCCAATAATCATAGCAACATCGCAGCATGTAATAAAATAGTTTTAAAATAAAATTCTTCTAATGATTAATCGACAGTTAAACCGTATTTCTGTAGTATGAAGTTAGCGTTATAATGTTAAGTGCAGAAACATTTTTACCTGAGTGTTCGACAACCACGTGAAGGACTTTAAATGCGTAAGTTCGCGAAATGGAAGAACTCTGATACAAACCAAATAAGCTTTAATTCCAAATATTTCGGTAAAGTGACACCTAAATAGCAAAGACTGTTGTGTTAGATAATACCAGTTGCTGAACTCACTGATATAAAATAAACTTTTTCTCAAAGTCGAACAGAAGAGTGATGAGAACAGTCCAGCCTATAGGCCTTTTGAAGGATTCTCCCATTCGGATACAAAGCCAAATCGTCACGCTTGGAAGACATTTGCAGATGAGATTTTGAACTGATTTATGGTGTCTAGGCTGATAATCATGCATTCCTCACTTTGAAAAGTTGAAAGTAAAAACAAACATCTAAATTTTCTTAAATAATAAAAGTTTAGAGTTTTATGGAATGCTTGTCTATAAACCAATTTACTTTAAAGTCAAAATCTACGTAAGCTCAACTCTACAATAGTCCGAATGTTTAAATTAATGTCTGCTATTTAAAGTAAATGAAAAATTCTACAGAGATAACGGATATTTTGGGGTTGTCATTTGCAAATACGTTCCTTCTCCTATTTTATTTGTTTTCAGTATAATACTATATAATTAATTCAATGCCTCTGCCTCTCTATATATGTGCGCTTTCTCCCTTTGCATTTCATTCGATTAGCCTCTTTTCCAAGGGAGAAAATTTTAAGGGTTGTACAAACTTGTAAAAATTTATCGAACCTTCCGACTTCCTATTAATAATTCATAGGCAAGGAATCTCGAGTTGCATGCTACAAAGAGGCAAGTATTGGGATAAATCTTTACATCGGATTTGCCGACTTAAATGCTTATTTGTAAGAATTTTGCATCAAATCAATTAGTATAAGACTTATCTTGAATACCAACTGAATGTATACTAATTGGTGGGAACGCTAAACATACAATGTCTTTATAGTACCCAATGAAGGCTATTGACAAAGATCGATTTGCCGGAGAAGTTTAGGGGGTGGATGGAGCTGATTGAGAATGTAAGAAAATTAGTAACCATACAACTCGCCTAATCATATTAGTCATCTCAGAATACGTTCAATTGATCCGAATGGCTTGGTCAAAACAACGATAAACGATTTGTCAAACTATTGGGGTTTTTGAGATGTAATCGTGAGCACGTAGATGAATCACTTGAAATGCGGAAATAACACTATCCGAAATACTCTTCACGACAAAAAATACTTAATAGTAACGAAGCATCTAAACTGAAGCCCAAGTAATGCACAAATTCAGTAAATTTATGAAATAGAGCCGTATGTAAATCAAATTCTGAATCTCTTTGGTTCTCGCATTTTATCCAAAAAATATAGTTATAGGTTTGAAATTCAAATTATGATATTATGAAGGACATGTCTTGCCCACAGTTTTCAGAGTTGACCAGATGGATTGACATATGAAGCTAACCCAATACAAATTTTTGTCACTATCTCTTGATAGCCAAGTTATTGTGTGTCAAGTTCATCTTGGATTTGTTTACCTTACACTAAAATTTTTTAAATTAAATTAAATTAACTTGTGAATTTGAATAGAGTTTTGAAAATTCGGGAAATTTTCACGGATGGTTCTCTCTAGACAATAGAGATTAGAATAAATCTCCTCTTTTTTCCAATCTGGCTTAGTAACCAGACAGAAAATATTTGGGGTGAAAACGAATGTTGTTAGTCCATGAGGCAAAAAAGTGCGTTTCCATCCGGTCCCATCAAGCGCATGCAATTGGACATATTTGATCATTAATGAAGCGTGTGCTTCACATCGAAATTCCCTCCCCCCCCCACCCGCCTCCCTAAGTGGTGTTTAAATGTCTGCCATTGCTATTCACTTCTTAATTTTGGTCCTTTTCTCGCGTAAGCACTTAAAAGAGGACCGACTAATCTATTCAAATCAGCAATTAACATTGATTCTGCCCTCTTTTCAACCACTTGCTCAACTAAAAGTGGCATGCTTTTTTCTACTTATCGCCAATCACTGCACACTATGGAGAATGAATGGATATACGATCAAACGGAATTGGTCATTTAATTTATTTATAAATATGACGGAGGTGGTTCCTTTACCGTGCTGCATGTAGTGGGCAGAGAGCTAAGTAATGCTAAGCTTCAGTTGTGTAGTGCACCCAAATTGGATACTATAGACCATTAGATCTGTTGGAAAATAGTTTGAGAGTCAATTTGGAAACACTTGCGCTGAATTTCAGCCTTCATGAACAATATGGGACTTGAATTTATTTGATTATGCTTATTTACGTAATCTGTTTAAAACAGACAAAAGGCACACATCAGGTATTGCCCCGGTTTTAAGTATTGGTGGTGCTATAGGTTCCATCTGTATGGCTTCCAGTTCAGCACTTACAGTAAGAAGGTGTAAGCCAATCAATTTAACGCCTTAGGACACATAATGCTCCCATTTTTTTAAAATCGAAATTCTCATACGATTGTCAAGGGGATTGGAGACTTGAGCTTACAGTCCTAAAGAAGTAGTTTAGACTTGGATGCCTAGTTGAGCTGGCACTAGGTATGAAAGCGAACAAGTTTGAGAGCCACCTGTCATCTGATTCGTTAATCAAATTTGCCTGGGGCGTTCTCGACCAATAAAATATACGCGTGCTCATGGCCAATAAACGCCGGCCACAGCCGTGCATCAGGACGAGGTGCGTTGTATTGCCCATCAGCAAGAGCGTGGGACTTTATCCGTTCACTATACCTCTTTAGTGTCACCGATAGAACACGCAAAAAAGCAGTCAATAGCCACATTATCTGACGTGAAAAACACGGGCCTTAGTCTCTCATTCCTCTAAAACCACTATGAGATTGTGGATATTTCTCATTCTTGGGATTTTACTCCCGTTTTTCCCACTTTTTGCCTCCTCTGATCGGCACACTTGGAAGTCCTGGTATGGATATAATAAACGTAAGTAACATACACTTCGATTAGTTTCGGATTTAATTTTCCATTTTTCAAACGTCTTATTCAGTATACATTTTAGTCGTTTTTTAGGCTAGACGGATGATTAATTTAGAGGTGAGATACGGACGGGTTGACCTTAAAAAATGTTTCATTAGTCGCGTAAACGCAAATGGCCTTAAAATGTGTGGGTTCATTACCGATTTTGACCTAATAATTAACTCCTAATCCTCCTTCTAAATAGAATTAATGTAGTTTTCCATGCCTTTTAATTAGAAAGGAAAACCTCCTAACGATATTTCATAAAATTGATGGACTAATAAAAATGAGAGGTGTTTTTTGATGTCTGAAAATATATGGGACTGGTGGGCGATTCAATTTTATGCTCTAAACTACTGGAATGGGCTAGTTTCATAAAAAAGGAGTCCTGATGATGCTTTTAAGCTACTCTTTCTCTGCAAATAGTAAGCGCAGTTTGACGCATATTCGTTTTCTAAGAAGAATATTCCAGATAGTTCTCCTTAAATGTCGCATTTAGGCAAGACCAAATTTGGAAAGTGTACGACAGAGGAAATGAATGTGTAAAAATAGTCAAGCACATCCATTTTTGACCATTTTTGTGTCAAGTCTCTTAGTCACTCCAACTGCCATTTTAACTGACTAATATTCCACATTGGCGTTTTTCTACTGAAATTGGGAAAATATGATGGTAAAGAGGAACGAAGCATTCTCTTTCTTCGACTCGATCCCTTTTAATAACCCATTTATTAGGTTGAGCATGTGAGAATGCATCTGTCCATTGGAATTTATGGAGAAATCATTCATAATCTTAAATATCCACTTTTCTGTTAAGACACTGTCTCACTTGAAAAGAAGAAATTTGAGAAAGAAAAATAATTGATTTTTCTATTTCGCATGAAAAAAAACTTTTCCTTCAAGCAATTTTTGCCCCCCCCCCTCATTTCCTATATTTATTTAATAATAAATGAGTCACTGTTTTCCACTTTCCTTGACTGTCTATAATTTCTGTAATTCCCACTGCATTTATTGAGTTGCCATTCTGTAAACGATACTCAATTCAAACTCAAACTCTACAATGCCAGAAAGGTCCAAAGGTAACTCAGTTGAGCAAGCTTTCTTGGCCATTTAAAGAAGAATTTTTTGCAGGCTTTTGTTGCCTAGTGTCCCAGTAATTTTAACAATGATATCATTGCCACTAACCACATATCTGAACTAGATGGAATTGAATAAATGCAAGCCACGTAATTGTAAGCCTAACCTATAATTGTCTTGAAAGCTTATCTACAAATACTTTCGCCTTGAAAAGTAAAAATATGAATCCTTTAGGGGCTGTAGAGTTTTGAATAAAATTTAAGGTATTTAGCAATTCGAGTTTCACGAATGAAACCGCTATTCACTCTACCTTCTTCCTCCGTTGACGTTATTTTGAAGGGTATGCCAAATCCCATTAAATAGATGCTTCTTTAGTTGTTCACTGCTGAGCTATGGAAAACATTGAAAATGCAATTGACTCATATTAATGTAGTCTATGATTCATTGAGCCAATCGGATTTAACTAAGCGAATTTTGTATTTAACTCCCGTGCCAAATTTGCCCCCCACATGATGTGCGTATTTGAGGGGGGGAGGGGGAGGGGGAGGGGGGGGGGAGCCATAACAAAGTTACTGCTCCCCTGCTTTGTTTGCTGCGTTCTCATTAACTTGGGATTTGCGATTCAGCCCGGGGATTTTGTTCCCCCACCCCCTCCCCTCCTGGTTCTTAGAAAATCTAATCACAGCCACTATTGTTTGTTGTTAAAATAGGGTGTAAGATTTGCCGTGTGAATCAACTTCGCTGGTTATAAGGACAGAATTTATCATTTATGCAACTAATTGATTTAACGAAATTTATTACAAGGTTTCTGGTTATTAATGAAATATTTACTGTTAGTTGTGGTGGATTTCTGACTCCCTGGTATAATTTAAAGAATAAAATATGTTTTATTTCGTTATTGAAGGACGAAAAATTAGAATTTTATTTAAAAGACGTTTTTGAGTCGATAAAAAACGTGAGAAATTATGCGATTCTGGATTTGATAAGGGTGAAATTCTTTCACTTGAGATAAATGTGCAATTTCATTTGACAAATGCACTTGATAACTGGCAGATCATGTAAAATGCCACCACATTGAGGCATATTTAATAAAGCATGGCTTAAGATGGTTATAGAAAAAAACTTCCTGACTCAATTAAACAATGGTATATGATTGGCATCTCAAAACCTCTTATGTTATTAACTTATATTCCACCTTTCCTCTTGTTTAACGAAATTTTCTAATATCAACAACAGTACTGATTTCTACCGATGATGCCTGATCGGACACAACTATAAGTTTACTCACAGAAACGTGTCACAATCTTTAAAACAGTATGAGTGACGTTTCAGATGCTTTTATTGGAAGAGGAAAAGAGGGAATTTGCCTCATCCACAAGGATGACTGATTTTCCCACGGTCATAGAATTTTTGTACATGACCTGGCGTTTTGAATTCCGAACGACTTCATCTGGCTTCCAATTCCTTCACCTTATCGATTAATTTCAAAATTGAGTAGATTTTCATTTGTAAAATGTTTCATAGTATTCCAAACCACTCATTTGGTTATATCCACCTAAAATTGGTGGTCGACAAGTTGGGGATAATTTGTACTTATGATGACTTTTGATTTGTAGACCAAGATAAGCCACTAAGTGTGCAAATAGGTCTATTGGAGAAGCAACCTCGGCGATTTCCACTACAGAAAGATGATCCAAGAAGCACAATTCCATACGTGGCATTGAAATTGACGTGGAAACGCCCAGCTGAATTCGCGAATTTGCCTGGCTTGTTGATATATCAAGTAAGATTTGATATAAAATAGAAATGCCCATGGTAAATCGAGAAAATACCCAGATTTCACCAGATGTTACAAAAAATTTTGTAGTTTCCAATACATCGTTGGTGCGATTAAATAGAAGCCCACCAATTTCTTTTAGTCAGAGTAGCCAACTGTGGTCATCCACCTAACTGAACAAATTATCTGAACTCATGAACTAAAACCAATCGGTAGAAGCTAAGATCTAAGTTAGCAGCCAGTAACACTTCCATAGAAGCAGAAAACCAAATATGTTGTAGGGCAAAGTGGGTGGAAATGTCGAATGAAGAATAGAGGAGGTAAAAGAGTGACAAGGTACGGAGGAGGTTGAAGGGAGATGCACGAGCAGGTAAGTGGCAAGCGTAGCTGTATGAGTGGAAATACAAAGGCGGCAAGGACGCTGGTGAGGTGGCTACAACTTGTGTGTGGAATTACCCATTTATGAGAGAAATGCGAATCGGTAAGCTCTTCAAGTTAAATCAGGTAGGGGTTTGGGCCTTGAGAGGCCTGAGATCGTAAAAGTGGCTTTGTGGCCAAAAAATCAATGTACTTTCATAGAGGGTGAGCAAAAATGCATGTGGAAATTGTATAAAGAGCCATCCTCCCATGTTCGTTGTGAGCTCATAATGCTAAGATAAGTTCAACAGAAGTTGACAAATGGAGGGTGGAATAAGATTGTGTTAGAATAAAATAACGAAAATAAATTTAGATGGTAACTGCAAGCCATTTAATCGAAATGTTATAAAAGCGATCGTCAATATAAATGAGATGCTAATATTAAACAAATACTACTGTTGGGCCAATTCGGTACTCTAGATTTCCCTAATTGGCGTCGGCCAAGTTTAACGTTGGAATCGGCTGGGGGATTTCGTTACTGTCTCCAGTTGAGACAGTTTTGAAAGAGTTATCTCTTCAGATTTCCATGCTTTCCTCTTTAGTTCCAAGGCAAAATAGAACTTGAGGTCATCGTGAGGTGTTGCGAACGGTTCTTTTTACTACCATTGTGCATTAGCTTGACCACCTCTGCTGTTGGAGCATTGATGAAGTGGGTGAGCTCGAGGGAGAACACAATTTCTAGAATATTCTGTTTGGTAAAGGTGGGAGAAATTGGGTCATTTACTATTGTAACTCAGAAAATTATGAGTTGTGTAGATGGATGAACGTTTTCGTGGTTACCAGTTTGCTGGAGTAAGAGAATCGGTTTCATTTTGTTGCAATAACAGGTGTTGCGGTCATCAATTTAAGAGGCTTCGAGTTGATGTAGTCAATACCTTTAGCGTAACCCCTCGAAATCGATATCGAGAAACTGCCAATATTATTAAATTAAAGTCCTTTTAACTTAAAAACGCAGTTTGACGTAAATTTGGCCAACTTTTAGTCGAGCTCATGGAGATCCGTTGGAATAAATGCAAGCATCATACTATGTATTTGTAAACTCGATTAGATGTCGTGTCAAAGATACTGTTAGAAAAAGGCGTTATGCGATTGCCAATAAAGCGTCTGCTAGATGACGGAAAAAGTGAAATTTATCGTTTTCCACTCAACCATTTGGATTGGTACCTCTATCGATTTGACTACAATGAGTTAATATGTTTCAATTCAGGTGTAGTTTTACAACACGTCTGCCAGTGAGCAACTAATCACAGTTTTACGAAATATGTGATTACGAAAAATAACCGATTAATTTATTTTGAAATGCCACCGGAAATCGAGTCTAAAATGCGTGTTTTTCAGCTTACACTATTTTTATGAATAGAAAATAATTCCGTTGTGAATTTGCTCAAGTGGGCAGTTCTTATCACCTTAACATCTCTAAGTGGAATATATTTCCTTCTTATATATTTTTCGCAACTTATACTATATGTATTTCTTTTTATAAATAAGTTTTATATTTAGTATTAATGAAAAGCATTCAATGTAATTTATGTATACTACTTATTAATAGGTCAGCGCCAGACCAGTCAAGTTGCCCTTAATTGCAACTGAGGCTCGAGTGCCTGGAAGTGGAGAATACGTCTCAGTTATTGAAGCCAAACAAGCTGGAGGTTGGGTTGAAGGAAGCCGTGTTCTTGCCAACGTTTCTACAGAATCCTTCACCTCTACGGAAAGGGACGATTTGGGCAAGTGGACCATAACTATCTATTAATATATGGACGAAACGAGAAATTTTCCTCCCGGGAATGCTAAGGAAAACATAGGCACTTAGACAATTCATTAATTTCCTTAACTCAATGCAAACCGCTCCGTCAGGAATAATTACGATTATTAAAATGGCGGTCTTCAAGAGCTAAGCAGCTTGTCACTTGAGCGAATTTCTTGCTTAATAGGTGAAGTAATTCACTCCTGCATCCTGCAACTGAGTAGGGTATCTTTTAATTAGTATGGATGATTTTGCTATCAGAGAAAAGAGATTGAATTTTGCAGTCATCTCTAAACATCAGGATTGTTGCTCTCTCCTGCCTCCTTTTATCCTTCAAAAAGTATTCATCTCGCGTGATGAAATTTGTTTTAATCAGTTACCGACCTAGTATGCTAGCTGTTGAGCCTGATTTACTTGCCTAATTACTGAGTTTTCAAGATCAATAATTTAATATACAGTGACTCGGTTTATAATTAGACCGCTTGGCTAATGCGTAATCACTTAGATAGGGGGCATTAAGCTAATGCAATAGAAGAGGCGTAATTACTTTCCCTTCTCATGCGTAGATTCATGTTTCACAATTTATTGCCAATGTAACAGTATTTTATTATAAATGAAATGCACTCATTGTACCAAGTCCCAATTCCCAATCTCTAATAAAACTCCTTGAGCACGTTGTATGTATTTTGGATTTATAGTTTCATGCGGGGCTAGTTATTTGGCATGTACTAAATAATTGACGCGAGTTGACGAAAATGCAAATAAGAAAAATCAAATTAGTGCTTTGATCTCAGAATTACTAGGAGATTTAAGTTAGGATTACTAGATAGTAAATTGAGTAAATATAATTTCTAATTACCCTTTATTATATTAGCATTTTATTGAACTTCTGGATTTTAGTAAATTAAACTTTTAGCATATCGTGCGGAAAGTAGGTTTCGGCTCAGATTTACTTAAGACATTGGAATGTAGAAGTAATAAAAGTTGGAATGCACAACATCGTCTCTAACAGGTAAAAATTGCTTCCGTTTACCTATTTTACTCCTAATTCATTACCTTCAGTGTAATGATATTTATATTACATTCAGAGCAATAATTACTGAATGAATGCATCAATAGCCGTCATTTGTACTTTTCATACAAACCTTAAAGAGCATCCTTTGGATTGCGTGTAACAGAAGGCCAAGTCTTTAAACATTCTAAGATAAGTTCTTTTGACGTTTTATAGGTTTGGGCATAACATATGAATTTCAAATAACTGTTATCAATTCAACTATGAAGGGGATCTCAGAGCGAATCAATGTGACTACTCCAGAGAGTCGTAAGTTTAATTTTCATTAAATTTTATACTTTCACGTTATTTCACTTAAATAGCTCCTAAGTAAAGGCAGCTTATACGAAATTATTGAATTTTGAGACAAATTACTACTCAGATATATTTGCCGTCAATTAATAATACTGCCTTATTTAAAGCCAATGGAAGGTTTTATGATAGTTATTAACGGCCGTTTGGTTGACTTTGAGCTTCATAGGGGGGGGGGGATGGGAACGAAGGTAGAGAAAAGAAAAAGAGAGAACTATGGAAGTGGTCGAATATGGCATGTAACGGGGACATGGTAGGCTGAAGTCAGAAGTCAGCTGATGGTTTATAGACTCTTTGCCGTATGAGTATACGTTGCTCAGGATGCACTCCAATAATACTACTTTAGATTTCATTATTTCAATACGTTAAAAAAATTTCATGATCAAATTATTTGGTTAGATTAATTAATCGATCGTACTTGTTTAGGAGAGTCATTCATTAAAAATGAATCTACCCGTTCGGTATTTTTCATTCATTAGTATAAGGTACATTGTAGGTGTTCTAAAGGTATGTTGTGTAAGGCTTAATAAGATGGATAATTTCCCCGAAAACCCTCGAAATAGTGAATCATCATCTCATGCTAGACTCATAAAAAGTAATGTGCTCCCCCCCCCCAATGACAGATTTTCGCGGCTTCGAAGCATCGATGACGTAAGATCTGATACGCTTAATAACACCCATCGTCTTACAGCTACTGCTAAGATCGTAAAGGAAAAAGTCTTTTCTCCTCAATTCGGCAATTGAATGGCGTAGATGATCCACCAGTTCATAAGACGCGACTGGCAAATGCATGGGCATGCAAACCTTCGTTCTGACTAGAATTTGTCATCCTCAAACATTCAATGCCCAACTTGGTCTCACAGTTCTAGGAGAAATCTTTTTTCAGAAATTTAACCTCTTTTGCCTTTAGCATAAATACCATCATTGCCTATGAACCTCCAAATTTTAGTTTTCATAGTGTGTAACGGAATATCATCATTGAGCCTCCACTGAGAATCTCAACTACGTCTTTCTTTTTATTAGCCCGACTTAGATACCAAGGTTAATAAATTCGCTCACTGGGTGTTCACTAGTGTTAGAAAGTTTATTCAAGTAAGCGAGGTGATTACATATGTTATTTTCACCTAGGTCCCTCAGGTTTTCCGGTCAAAGTACGCCTTCGACCAATAAATGCTACCTGGGTTGAGGTGACCTGGGAGCCGCCGCCTCTTCTTCTTAGAAACGGGTTTCTCACCATCTACTACGTTCGATTCTACGTAGACGGGGAGGAGAGTGAGACGGAGCAAATGTACACCATCTTGATTCCCGAGCAACTCAAGTACGTCGCAAAAGACCTCAGAAGCCAAGCGTACTACCACTTCATGGTACGTGCATGCAATACCGGTGGAGTCGGGCCGTGGTCACCTTCGAATAACTTCCAGACAGCTGGTGAAAGTAAGCAAATTTCAATATCCTCTCCGGTTGCATCTTCACTATAGAGGTGTCTTTATTTAATGATCTTGATTTGATCAAGATACTATTCTGTTGCAACTTTTAGTGATAATTTCATAAAGCCTAAATTATCAGATTTTCCTATACGAGTCGGCTGAACTACGATATGGATTGCATATTACAAGAGTGTTCCAACTGTTTACCAAAGCTCATCTTTTGGTGAAAATTCTTACTTCGCAACATCTCAAGTTAACTGTTTTAGTTGGTTCAATTATTCTCTTTATGTGCCTTGAGTAAAAACCAACTTCTGCATTCTAAAGTGGTAAGTGGACATGTTGGTAACTGTGTCATCAAGGGATACACAGCTGCAGACTTTTAACCACTTTAACGGCGATATATTTGCTACTCAGGCAAATAGGCATAGGGTAGAAAAGCTAGGTGGCAATAATTACATAAAATCAGGGATTTGAGAGCCATACGCTATTCAAATTCTGGATGGTTTGATTTGTCCACTTTCCTTGCATTATAGACACAGTTAAGTGAGTGACGTGATGTTCTAAGAGCTATTATTCATGACTGCCTGACTTCTGATAGTATGTTTAATTTACTGCCCTAAATATTCAGAACTTACTGATCAGGTGATTTAATTAGTTGGCCGCTTTAATTAATTTGCATCCTCTGCAGGAAATGGCACGTAAATGGCAGACTGCCAAAGATATTTCAATTACAACAAAGTTCACTAGAGTCTGTAATTAATTTCATAGTTCAAGCATAAATTCGGCAATGCAAAGCAAAACTTTCACTGGATTATCTTGTTATAATTCAATTTAGGAAATATATAATGTAGAAAGGTATTTCGATTTTCAACTTTTGGATAAGGAATGCATTTGGATTAATTCTAAGTGGAGACTAGCATTAGTTCAAGCGGCCAAATTCCTAGTTGGTCAAAGCCTCAAACAGTGCCATCAGATTCATGATTTACTTCTTCTAATTGTCTTTCATTTTTCTCCGTTAGTCCGACTAAGAAGTATTCACATTTTCCCATCCTATCTTGAAAAAAAGTATTTAAGGTTGGGTACCGTGATATTTATAGCAAATTTAATCAAAAAAGAAATGAAAAGTACTACTTTGTTAATTGTATGGCGACATACTGATCACCTTTTGGGCTAATTCAATTACCAGCTTTTTTCTCCATTAATTTTTCTATCCCAATCACAACGTATTTAGACACATGACAAGGGGAAATATTTCCTACTGCAAAAGGGAATTGCTCATATTAAATATTCACCAGGAGTTAGCTCTACAAACTACTAACCTATGCATGCTCTAGTTAAGTGTCAAATTTTGTTTCATTTATTCAGTGTGCCTAAAAGTCTCCTTTTATAGTCTTACCTCTGAAAGGAACTCTTGACGCAAATTTTAGCCTTGTGCTCAAAAATATTTTGGCAAGTTAATACTATCTACTTAATTACCTGACTCAGTCATTAACACGATATTGTTCTTTGTGTTATAAAGGCCATTTTTACTGAAGTATTCAATGAAGTTGCTTAGCTATCATATAATGGAACAACTCTCTCACCCAACTTAACAGTTCATTTGCTATTATCTCGTTTGTGCCAATTAATAATAGCATCAACGGATGATGATGACTTTAACACGATGAAATCCAAATATCTTCGAAGTCTTTATTCTGTATTATGTGTTCTAGAGGATATGCTTAAAGCATCTGTCAGCAATAGTAAGATTTCATGAATATAATTTTCCTTCGTTACATCATATATCTGCCCCGCTGGAGGTATATGAGACGAACATATTCACCACAACTTATCAGATTGACTGTTTACAGAAAGTGTGCTTTATGAAATCAAAGACATGCATTTGATCGAAACCAGGAAAAATTTCTCGTCACCTTCAATTGATAAATTTATTTATTTATATCAAATGGCAGGCGTCTTGATGGTTATCATTAGCCCTTTAGTTGACTTCAGGCTTCACAGAGGGGAAGGAACATCAAATTGGAAAAAGTCGAGAGGGGGGGCAGAAGGATGTTTCAAAGGTGTAAAAGAGGCGGACACAAAGGTAGAAAAAAGGTGAGGTGAGTACTGTGAAAATAGTCAAATATGGCATAGAATGAGGTGATGGTAGTTTGAAGTGAGAAGTCAACTGCCAGTTAATAGACTTTTATGCCGTATAAATATACGTTGCCCA
This sequence comes from Rodentolepis nana, assembly GCA_900617975.1. Classification (NCBI taxonomy): domain Eukaryota; kingdom Metazoa; phylum Platyhelminthes; class Cestoda; order Cyclophyllidea; family Hymenolepididae; genus Rodentolepis; species Rodentolepis nana. Next base: position 25 of record UZAE01000536.1, on the reverse strand, counting down.
GGGTGCAGCACATGGAGGTTAGTCT